>JAABOM020113954.1:0-23701 GCA_011800125.2 Solanum clarkiae | reverse complement strand
CCTATAGAGTCTACCCTTCCTTTTTATGAAAACTGTATGTTTTCAAGTTAAATTACTTATGGATATATTTTATTATGAAATATGACCATGACTTATGTTGGGTTTTTATCAAATATTGTTGATTGTGCATGAATATCTATTTTAAGCTTATAATATAAGTTAATCTTTGTCTATTATGCCTAAGCATGATTTGGGCTATGAAAGCTATGAACTATGATGAACTTTTGAGATGAATTTCATGATACCTAATTTGGGGTTTTACTATAATTTTGGTAGGTTGATATTGAATTGATTTACCTATCTTGATACACTTTTGATTTACATGATTTTAAACCATCATTATGTGCACACCAAGTGTTTGATGAAATGTTGAGGCAAGAATTCTCAAGTTATTTAGAAGATTTACATGTCAAGTAACTTCATGATAATTAGGAGCTTTCAAGTATGTATTGAATTCATGAAATTATCTATGATTATCCGAGTATCAAGTTAAGCCCTATTTCCAAGATTTTACCTCTTGTGAGCCATTCATGTTAAAGCAAGGGTTCATGTATGATTATGATCTATTCCCATGTTTCAAGTTATGCTCATCATTAGAGTTCAAGCATGTTATGAGCTACTCAAGTCATGTTCTTACAAGTTATTCATGTCATGATTAAATTATGATTATTTCATGTATTATGTGAGATTAGATTTAGCACCGATGGATTGAATGTGAGCGTAGACTTTCTTCAAGGGTCCAAACTCCTTTCCTAAAACTATGTGCCAACATATAATCATCCTTTACCATTGCTATACTTGTGAATCCATTTAGTGCACTTCATCATGAAATCCTTTCGAAAATGTGGTAGATTCTCGTAAGGAGGGTTACTTCATACGAAATGGGATGAGCTCCCGTAAGGTGAAGTATGATTTACCTTGGCAAGGTCTCTTTTCACACGTGTATTATGTATTATGCAAGTTCAATGTTTACAAACATGTTTTACATCAAGCATTTATCATGCATGCCATATTGAGGTTATACCTATCTATATACTATGATTATGCATTTTGACTATATCAGATTATGTCTTGTAGCATTGTATCACACATACTTAGTACATTTAAATGTACTAATGTATACTTTATGTCTATATGATATCACCATGTAGGGACCGGAGCTCCTCTTGATCATCCTCCATGTGGCTAGTGAGATACTTCGAAGATAAGCTTTGGTGAGTCCTCAAGTTCGAGGACACTATATACTTTCTATTGCTATCTTAAGACTTCTTTATGATGTACACTTGATATTATGAGGGTCAGCCCGGAAAGTGTCTTAGCCCCCGCTCTACTCCAAGATAGAGGTGTATGTTGGATATCATGATGTATTTATGCTATGAGCTTCACTCTTTATGTCTTGATTATATTCAAACATTTCCCTTAGTCCCTATTTCCCTAGTTATTCAATCTCTTATTATTGTTGTTTATTTTGCCTCCATAACCAAATATGTGTGAATGATATGCAAAGAGGCTTATTTGGGTTGTCTTCAAACTGTGCGACTAGGACCTAGGCTTGGGTCATGACAAGCTTGTTATCAAAGCATTAGTTTGCTAATGATCCTCTGAATCCAACACACCGCAGCGATTAGAGTATTCTTCATGGTTGTGAAGCGCGCCACAACTATGAGTAAGAGGCTTAGAGGCATTTTAGGAAATGTTTTCCTTCTTCATGATCTATGTCATACTATAGAAGTTAAAGTAAGGCTTTTTCCTCTAACAAATATTCTTTTCTATCTACATCATACCGATTCCAAGAGAAAAACTAAGGAGAGCCTGTTTACCCGAGGAGTAATCAACTCCTCCCACTCCTCAAGCTCCTCAAGAAGGAGGGGTGGCTCAAGATTAGTTCTGAGATGCTATTACCATATTGGCTCATGCTATAACTAACCAATTTAACCAAGGGGCCCAAGCTCCTCATGCTCCTACTCCGGTCTCAAGGGTGAGAAATTTTACTAGGATGAATCTACCATAGTTTTGTGTGTCCAAGATGTATTAGGATCCTTAAGAATTCATCGATAAGGTGTATAAGGTATTGTCTATCATGGGGGTCAATTTAGTGTATAAAATGGAATTGGCAGCCTACCAACTCAAAGGGGTGGCTCAAATTTGGTTCATTGAATGGAAGATAGAGAAGGGGAATGACAATGCTATCCCTTAGAGAGAGTTCAAAGTCACATTTCTCAACTGATTCTTTCCCATCGAGTTAAAGGAGGCTAAGATGATGGAGTTTATGAATCTCTAGCAAGGATCTATGAGTGTGAGGGAGTATACCCTCAAATTCAACAAGCCCTCCAAGTATGCTCCATAATTGGTTGCCAAACAAAGATCTAGGATAAACAAGTTTGTGTCGGGTGTGTCCGACTTGGTTAATGAGGAGTGTCGTACTGCCATACTTGTAGGGGATATGGACTTGTATTGTCTCATGACATACGCCAAGCAACTAGAGGGTGAAAAGCTTAGAAAGAAAAGAAGTAGTGAGTCCATGAGATTTCGATTTGAAGGTGGGTTCCAAGGTTTTAAGTTTGGCCGATTTCCTCAATGCCACAAGTTCCAAGGCCAAGGATCATCCAATGCCCCTAACAAGAGACTTGGTAATAATAACCCACGATTTCAAGGTGGAAATGGTGGGATTGTCAATCCCAAGTGCCAAACATGTGGGAAAAACCATGGTGGTACGTGTTTGAAAAATTCTAATGCTTGCTTTGGATATGGTGGAATGGGTCACAATATTATTCATTGTCCTCATGCTCAACCCAAAGGTAGAAGTGGTCTTCTTCAATGCCAAGATGCTAATGTGGGCCAAAGAAGAAGGGGAGGTCATCAAGCGGGTGCTTCGAGGGAAAATATATTTTATGCCCTTCAGGGGAAGCAAGGCGTTGATGAGGTGTCCGATGTTATTTCCGATATGTTAAAGGTTTTTTATTTTGATGTGTATGCATTGATAGACCCAGGTACCACTCTTTCTTTCAATACTCCTTTTATTGCTATAAACATTTATGTGCATCCAGAAATGTTGTGTGAAAACTTATGAGTGTCTACCCCTATTGGTGAGTCTATTGTTCCTAAAAGAGTCTATAAAGATTGTCCTGTGCTCATATTGTATAAAGTCTTGCCTTGTGACTTTGTGGAATTAGCATGGTGGATTTTTATGTCATTCTTGGGATGGATTGGTTGCATGCATATTATGCTTCTATTGATTGTACAATTTATAGAGTTAAATTCCAATTCTCTAATGAGCCCATCCTTGTGTTGGGAAGTAGTAATGTGGTGGTCAAGGATAGATTCATTTCTTGTTTTAAAGCCTAAAAGTTGATTTCTAAGGGTTGTCTTTATCATCTTGTAAAAACTAGGGATGTTAAGTCTAATGTTCCTTCCATTAATCGGATTTGGTAGTTAATGTGTTTCTTGATGTCTTTCTCAATGAGATTCACAGTGTTCCTTCCAAAAGGGAAATATGTTTCGGTATAGTCCTCTTTACCGATGCACAACCCATTTCTATTTACCCTTATGGTATGGCTCCGGCGGTGTTAAAGGAGCTAAAGGATTGATTAAAATATTTGTTGGAAAAGTGTTTCATAAGGCCTAGAAAGTCCCCAAGGTATTATTTGGTGAAGAAAAAGGATGGTTCCCATATAATGTGCATTGATTATTGACATCTTAATAAAGTCACCATAAAAAACAAGTATCCTCTACCAAGAATTGATGACCTTTTTGATCACCTTTAAGGGGATAGTCACTTTTCTAAATTTGTATCTAGATTTCATAGTTGCCAACAAGTCAAAGCCGAGCATTAAAAACTGGGTGGCCTAACCCAAGATATAGAGATTCCTACTTGGAAGTGGAGGGAAATTAATAAGGACTATGTGGTTGGGTTGCCTAAGACTAGAAAGGGTTTTTGATTCTATTTGGGTTGTGATTGATAGGATGACAAAGTCGATTTATTTCCTACTGGTTAATAAGACTACTTATGGGGAAGAAGACTATACTAAATTGTACATTCATGAGTTCTTGAGAATGCATGGGGTGACCTTGTCTATCATATCAGATGGTGATGCTCAATTCACGTCGCATATTCGGAGGTCCTTCCAAAGAGGTCTTGGAACTAAGGCAAAGCGGAGTATGTCCTTTCACCCTCAAATGGATGGACAAGACAAATGATCTATCCAAATTCTTGGGGATTTCCTATGGATATGGATAGGGTTTGTCTGGTTATTCTTGCTTCTAAGTTGAGGGGATGTGTTGATGACTCCAGTGCTATAGAACTCTTCGAGGTTGTGGGTTTTCTGGAGGATAAGTTAGCTTAGAAGATGATCCTAGTGGAGATATTAGATGGATGGATGGAAAAAGTTGACTAACAAGGATGTAGTGTTCGTTTAGGACCTTTGGAAGAATCGTCAAGTCGATGGTCTCTCTTGGGGAGCTGGAGCGGGCATGGAGGAGCAATATCCATACCTCTTTCATTCTATTTAAGCTTGTGCTAACACGTCAAGCCCTTTTTCCATTATGATTCCAAGTCTTATGCTTCAGCCCTATGTCGTTTGCTTCCAGTCATGTTTATGTAGACAAGTTCATGATTGTTTTGACACTTACGTTGAGATTTTTGAAGTAGTGTTCTAAAATGTGTTGTTGAACTATTGTTGGGGCTAATTTCTTCATTATTACTCTTCTGACGTACATTCCTTTCACATTCAAGGACAAAATCCCAGGGGATGGATATTGAAATGACCACAAAAAGTGTCCAAAAATGTTCTTCAGAAGTGCCCGAATTGGTAATTTCCATATATTTCCCAATTCATGCGTGATATTGAAAATCTGGCTTCATTTATTATTGAGGGGAAAAATTGAGAGGGAAATGGGTCTAACCACAGTTTTAGAGCAACCGTATAAAAATTCAAAAATACAAAGTAAGCGAATTCTAGTGAGTAGGAGCGCCCCGGGCGTGACGTGGCAGGGGCGCAGTGAGGTTATTCTTTTTGACCAATTTTCTTGTTCCGGTCCAAGGCCTTTGGGTCTTGGGCCTATGTCCTCCCATGCATAAAAGTACCTATACTTAGTCATATTTCATGTTGATATCATACAAGATATTCCCCAAAAACCTCTCTAACCCCTAGACTAATATTTCACCCCAAAATTCAAGTGCCAAATCTCATCTAGATCTTAAGGATTTCACTCATTCTTCAAGTCTCCATTTAAAATATTCATCAAGTGATTCTCCAAAGTAAATATATGTGGGTTTTAACCATTGGGTCCTTTCACCCATGCTGCGTAAGCTTCCATTTTACCTAAATCTCATGTTTCTAAGTTGATTTACTTTTGGGTCTTACTTACTATGAATTTGACTATGAACTATGTTGGCATTTTGAGAAAGTGTGGCTATTAAAGCATGTTTTGAGCTTTCAATCTTGGATCTATCTTGAGATTTGATGAAGGGTTTGATATATGTTACATAAGGACATTACCAAGTTTTGGTGGGGAGTTTTACATTATGTTTTCTTGCATGATTTCAGTCTTGAATTGCATGGTTTTACACAAGCATTGCATACCCACCAAGTATTTTATAAAATGTCTGGTCAATGTATCCTGAGTCGCTGAAGGCCTAATATTTGGCATATGAGTTAAGTGACTTTATGATGATGAGAGGATGTTATTTGTGTGATAATTCCATGAGAAGTATGTATTGTGTTGTGAGTTAACCATAGTTAATTGAGGGGTGATACCTCAATCATCGTAGATGGGGTGATAAGCCATCAACCAATTGAGGGGATGATACCTTAATCATCTCGGATGGGAGTGATAAGCCATCAATCAATTGTGGGGTTGATACCTCAATCATCTCAGATGGGGGTCTTTATCCCCTACCTTTATTTGTTTGTGGTGGTTCTCATTGATGATATTTTGATCTACTCTCATAGTAATGAGGAGCATGTGAGCCATTTGAGGGTGGTGTTGCAAAGATTGAGGGAAGAGAAGTTGTATACTAAATATGAGAAGTGTGAATTTTGGTTGAAAGAGATTGCCTTTCTAGATCATGTGGTGCAGGGGGATGGTATTAAGGTGGATCCTAGAAAGATGAAAGTGATTAAAAATTGGCCTAGACCATTGACCCCATCGGACATTAGAAGCTTCTTGGGCTTAGCGAGTCACTACCGGAGGTTTATGAATGGGTTCTCTTCTATTGCTTCTCCCATGTTGACTCAAAAGAAGGCTAAGTTTGTGCAGACCGATGAGTGTGAAAAGTGTTTTCAAACCTTGTAGGATAAGATCATGTCCTTTCCTATATTGTCTCTACCGGGAGGTCTGAAAGGGTTTGTTGTGTACTGTGATGCCTCCGGGAATGATTTGGATTGTGTTTTGATGCAAAATAATATGGTGATGGCCTATGCTTCTAGGAAACTCAAAGCACATGAAAAGAATTATCCTACTCATGATCTTGAATTAGACACCATGGTATTTGCTTCGAACATTTGGCGTTATTATTTATATGGGGTGCATATTGATGTGTTCACCTATCGAAAGAGTCTCCAATATGTGTTCACTCAAAAAAGATCTCAACTTGAGACAACGAAGTTGGTTAGAACTTCTTAAGTATTGTGATATTAGTCTGCATTATCAACCCGGTAAGGCTAATGTTGTGGCGGATGCTTTGAATAGGATGTTTAAGGGTAGCTCAGCTCATGTTAATAATTGGGGCAAAAAGATGGCTCAGGAGGTTCATCAGTTGGCTAGTTTGGGGGTTAGGTTGGAAGAGGTTGATAATGTTGGTATAATGGTTGTTGATTGTTCAAAATCTTCCTTCGTTGATGAGATAAAAGAAAAAGCAAGATCTTGACCCCTCCTTGTTGGAATTGATGGCCTTGGTGAAAGAGGGAAAGATAGAGGTTTTCTCCCAAGGGAGAGATGGTTCCCTTAGGTACCAAGGTAGGTTGTGTGTGCATTGTGTTGATGATTTGAGAAAGAGGGTTCTTTATGAGGCTCATATTCTTCCTATTCCATTCACCCCGGTTCTACCAAGATTTATAGAGAATTGAGGGATGTGATTTAGTTTGTATGTATGAAGAAAGACATTGCTAAATTTTTAGCCGGTTGTCATAGTTGCTAACAAGTCAAAAGCCGGGTGGCCTAACCCAAGATTATAGCGATTCCTACTCGGAAGTGGGAGGAAATTAACATGGACTTTGTGGTTGGGTTGCCTAAGACTAGAGAGGGTTTTGATTCTATTTGGGTTGTGGTGGATAGGATGACAAAGTCAGATCATTTCCTACCGGTTAAGACTACTTATGGGGCCGAAGACTATGCTAAATTGTACATTCATGATTTGAGGATATTGCATGCAGTGCTTTTGCCTATCATATCAGATCGTGGTTCTCAATTCACTGCACACTTTTGGAGGTCCATCCAAAGAGCTCTTGGAACTAAGGTAAAGCTTAGTACGACCTTTCACCCTCAAATGGATGGCCAAGCCAAAAGAATTATCAAAACTCTTGGGGATTGCCTATGGATATGAATAGGGTTCGTCTATTTGTTCTTGCTTCTAGGTTGAGGGGATATGTTGATGACTCTAGTGCTATAGAACTCTTCGAGGATGTTGGTGTTATGGAGGATAAGTTGGCTTAGAAGAAGATCCCGGAGGATATATTAGATGGGTGGATGGAAAAAGGTGATTAATAAGGATGTAGTGTTCATGTAGGCCCTTTGGAAGAATCATCAGGTCTATAGTCTCTCTCGGGGAGCCGGAGCAGGCATGGAGGAGCAATATTCGTACCTCTTTCATTTTATTCAAGATTGTGCTCACATGTCAAGTCCTTTTTCCCTTATGATTCCAAGTCTTGTGTTTCAACCCTTTCTCTTTTGCATGCATTCACGTTTATGTATACAAGTTCATGATGATTTTGACACTTGTATTGAGATTTTGAAAATGGTATTTTAAAATGTATTGTTTTTCTTTTAAAATGTGTTGTTGCATTGTTTTTGGGGCTGATTTCTTTATGATTACTCTTCTTATGTACATTTCTTTGACATTCGGGGATGAATGTTCCCAAGGGGAGATATTGAAACGACCCTAAAAAGTGCCCAAAAAAGTGCCTCGGAAGTGCCTGGACTCATAATTTCCATATATCTCAAAATCTATGTGTGATATCATAAATATGACTTCATATTCTTGTTCAGGGGGCAAAATTGAGTAGGAAACGGGTCTAACCCCTACTTTAGAGAAACCGTATCAAAATTTAAAAGTCCAAAGTGAGCAAATTCCTTGACCAATTTTCTTGTTCCTGTCCAAGGCCTTTGGATCTTGTGCTGAAGTCCTCCTATGCGTAAAAATACCTATACTTAGTGATATGTTTACCTTCATATCATACAAGACATATAATGCCCTTATGATGAAATAATATAGTCACTTTTAAAAAGGTATTCCCTAAAAGATGAAATCAACCGCTGCTTCACAACTATTTGACTTGAGTTTATGTTGTTAGAGAAATCGGTTTTCTTGAATCGTAGAAAGGAACGAGGGAAGGGTTCATTTTATTGAAAAATTTATTTACTTATATACAATTATACATGTTAAACCATCCTTAATATTAATTATTATGTGTGAACAAATAAATGAGGAAGGAAAAAGAGCAAAGTAGGGCAGCCACCTTATAGGACCTTTTTTTCCTCTTAAGATGCTTTTCACATAAAATATGTTTTCCCCAAAGTAAGTTGGTTTATTGTCCTTATAAGACCTTATCAACTATCTCCTATCCTTATTTTTCACAAACACGCATGAAAAACATCAGTTCGTTGTAGCATAATTAAGCAACCCTCTATCATTTGGTAAGTGACTGAATTCTGTCTCTAGATGGAATAATGTGTAGTAATTGTGGAATACCTCATTATATAAAGCTTTATTTTTAGTGTGTAAATATGTTTTGTAAAGATAATTCAGATACCTACAACTTTGATATTTATGCAAAAATCTAAATCTGCTTGTATGGTGTTAAAAGAAGGAGTGAAACACAGTGAAAGTTCTTGTAAGTTTTCTGGTTGAGAAGCCTTCTATGTGTTGTTGTTAGTATTTTAATAACCTATTGATATTTGAGCTGTAATTTGTGATGCTTTTTAGTTTTTTGCAACCCCAATACATGTATCAACAACTTGTATGCTTATGTTGGGACCTAATTTGGTAGTTTTGGATTCAAAATAGTGGACACAATTTAGGACAAGTTTTGTCTAGAGTTTTGGTATGGAAATACCTTGGGGTGTGTTGTTAGTGTTTCGATCATAAATACTTGTAAAAAGAGTATTATGAAGTGCTTCTTGATTGTTTTAACCTATATTGATATTTCTACAATTTTCATATAGATTGGAAAGCCTGGTTTTCCATTTACCAATCAAAAATCTAGTTGCGTTGCAAGGTAGTAAAACTACGGAGAAGAGCGTGATCTACAAAAGTAGGACTCAGTTTTGGCATTTCTCTTATTAGTTGCTACTTGTTAAAATTGCTGAATGTTAAATAAGAATGTAAATGAGTATTAATGTGCTCAATTCTTGTACAATCTTAAGGAAATTGATTGAAGAAACAGATGTCGTATTTTTTCACGACTTGAAATCGGTAGGGTTGGTTGCAATGCTAAAAGGTTCAAGTTTGTGTAAAAAGTTGTTCTTGTGTCTTTGTTACCTGCTGGTACATTTGAGTGTTATCTTGGTATCTTAGCTATATTCTTGTTATTTTATCTAATTGTGTTGATATATTTTGGGACTTCTAAGGAACTTGTTTAATTATCCCATTTGTACTAATTGCCTGATTACTTGACATCCCTGTGGCTTTGTCCTTGTTGTGGCTTTGACTATGTCACCATTAGCATACCTCTTGTTTGGATCAACTGCCATCTTGATTGTGAATTTTTGGTTCGTCCTAAGTGCGGATGCAGTCCATCTTATGTACGAACTAGAAAGTCACTCTTAATATGGTTCTTGGTTCCCTTGATAATTAGGTTTTCACCCTTCTTTATACAGGGATCCGATCCTCCTTGATTCTTGATTATGTTTGGTGTGACGACATGACATACATACTGAGAGAAACTTATCTTTTGAATGGCTTGTTAAAGTTGTTCCAGAAACCTTTGGTACTTGGATCTTTAAATATCCTACTGGATGCTATTGATGTATTTGTTCACTTGGTCTATTTAATATATTCCAATTGTATTTCCCTTTGACTTAAGAAGTGTAAATTAAGGGATTTAAGGTTCTCAACTTTTAGCTTTTACACTACTAAGCTTCATACTTGGCGATAGTTGTTGCTATCATAGGGAGTACCCGAGATAATGCTTGAGGATGGCCATTGAAGATAGATTTTGGGAGTTGTGCAGAAGGTCATATTTGCATCTATATATATATTGCATTAGTTTTGGGGCGTATACATGATTCTCCAGTTACATATGTATGTATAAATTTGAAAGGCTAATGTAAATTATGGAACCATGGGTTGTAACATTATGTTTTGGCTTATTTAGTTAAATTTGAGTCGACAAGCTTTTCTATATTAAGATACCAGTTATGTAAAGATGATTGTATGAAACGGAAACTAGTAAATTTTACGTCCTTGCATTTTTATATCGATAATACTTTTCAGCGTGCTACAACAGTTTGGGCAATATATAAATATCTTGCAATATAGTAGTTTAAATTACTTGCATGGTACTCACGCCAAAAACTTGAGCTAGAATCAATTGCATAACCTTCTAAACAAAATCCTATACCTTTAACTATTTTAAATTCATTACTTAAATATGATTAATAGGTCACGCATAAAATTCTTCATATGTTGGTAAGTGGTACGTAAGCCTAGAATATACAAAAGTCACATTCTCTTGCAACGATTGCCACAAGACATTCCCCAAAACCCTCTCTAACACCTAGACCAATATTTCACCCCAAACTTCAACTGTAAAATCTCATTCGGATCTTAGGGATTTCACTCAAGCTTCAAGTCTCCATTTCCAATCTTCATCAGGTGATTCTCCAAAGTCAATGTATGTGGGTTTCAACCAATGGGTCATTTCACCCATGGTGCCCAAGCTTCCTTTTTACCTGAATCTCACGTTTTATAGTTGATTTACTTATGGCTCTTAATTACTATGAATTTGTCTATGAACTATGCTGGGGTATTGCGAAAGTGTGACTGTTTAAGCATATTTTGGGCTATGAAAATTTGATCTATCTTGAGATTTGATGAAGCATTTTGATGTGTGTTACGTGAGGGTAATACCAAGTGTTGGTGGGTGGTTTTAGATTATGTTTCCTTACATGATTTCACTCTTAAATTGACCCACCAAGTGTTTGATAAAATATCTACTTAATATATCTTGAGTTGTTGAAGGCCTAAATGCTTGGCATATGAGCTGAGTACTTTATGATGATGAAAGGATGTTATGTATATGTTAATTCCATGAGGAGTGCCTATTATGTTGTGAGTTGACCATAGCCAATTGAGGGTGATGCCTCAATCTCCTTAGATGGGGGTGGTGAGCGATCAACCAATTGAGGGGTTGATACCTCAATCATCTTGGATGGGGGTGGTAAGCAATCAACTAATTGAGGGGCTGATGCCTCAATCACTACTAAGGGGTGGTCTGCCCTAGATTCCAAGTACTAAGTTGCTTGGTCTATGATAATTGTCTATTCCTACTAATGTAATATGTTCTATATATAAGCAAGCTTTACTTCAAGCATTGAACATACATGCCGTATTGTGATCATGTTTATCTATTTCTTATAATTATGCATTTTGATTATGATGTCTATCTCTTGTTGCATTGCATCCTACATACTTAGTACATTTAAATGTACTAACACATCTTTATGCCTACATGATGTTAGCATGTATGAACCGGAGCCCCACTTAATCATCCTCCTCTCCACGTGACTAGTGCCATATCTTTCAAAGCAAGTTGCTGAGTCCTTAACTTTGACGACATACTTCTCTTGAGTTATGCTATGTTTAGACTCTCTTTTCTTTATTGTATGCTTTGACTATGAGGGTGAGCCTAGTTGGTTGTCTTGGCCCCCACTAAGTTCTATGTTAGAGGTATTGTTGGACTAGTTATGTAATAATGCTATGAGCCTTGACTCTCTTTGGCTCTATGATGTTTATGATATGAATGATGTCCCATAACCCCGTTTATCCCTATTTACTATTTCATATTGTTATTTTATTGCTTTCGTGGCCAATAATGTGCAATGATATGTTAAGAGGCTTGCTTGGGGTGCCTTTGGGTTCCCCATGTACCGTGTCACGTCTAGTCCCTAGGCTTGGGTCATGACACTAGATATGGGCATTTTGAATTTGTGCTTATGTCTTTTAGGTTGACCAATGCACTGTCTATATTTATGGATCTTATGAATAATGTCTTTCAACACTACCTTGATATGTTTGTGGTGGTCTTTATTAATGTTATCTTGATTTATTCCCATAGCGAGGAGGAGCATGTGAATCACTTGAGGGTGGTATTATAAATCTTTAGAGATAACAAATTGTATGCTAAATATGAAAAATATGAGTTTGCTTGAAAGAGGTTGTATTTTTGGGGCATTTGGTGTTGGGTGATGGTATTAAGGTGGATCCTAAGAAGACAAAGGTTATACGAAATTGGCCTAGACCTTTGACTCCATTGGATATTAGGAGTTTCTTGGATTTGGCGGGTTATTATTGGAGGCTTGTAAGTGGTTTCTCATCTATTGCTTCCCCTATGACTAAGTTGACCCAAAATAAGGCAAAGGTTGTTTGGACCGATGAATGTGAAAAAAGTTTTCAAACCTTGAATAATAACCTTATCTCCACTCTTATTTTGGCTTTAGCGAATCGGTGAGAGGAGTTTGTGGTGTATTGTGATGCTTTAGGAATTTATTTTGGGCGTGTGTTGATGCAAAATGGTAAGATGATAGCATATGCTTCTAGACAACTTAAAGTGCATGAGAAGAATTACCCTAACCATGATCTTGAATTAGTGGCCGTGGTTTTTGATTTGAAAATTTAGTGTCATTATTTTTATGGGGTTCATGTTGATGTGTTTATCGATCATAACAGTTTTCAAGATGTGTTCAACCAAAAAGATCATAACTTGAGACAATGAAGGTGGTTAGAGCTCCTTAAGGATTATGACATAAGTGTGCACCACCATCCCAGAAAAGCTAATATTGTGGCCGATGCTCTAAATAGAGTGTTCATGGGTAGCCTAGATCATACTGATGTTGGTGGCAAGGAAGTGGTTAGAGAGGTTCACCAGTTGGTTATGTTGGAGGTCAGGTTGAACGAAGTGGAAAATGGTGGTGTGGTGTTTATTGATGTTTCTAAATCTTCTTTGATTTAGGAGATGAAGTCAAAAAAAGATCTTCATCTTGCTTTTCTAGAGTTGAAAGCCTTGGTAAAAGATGGTAAAGTGGAGGTTTTCTCCGATGGTGGAGATGGTACCCTTAGGTACCAAGGTAGATTGTGTGTGCCTAATGTTGATGATTTGAGGAAGTTGATTTTAGATGAGGCTCATAATTCATCCTATTCTATTCACCGCGTTTCTACAAAGATGTATAGAGATTTGAGAGAGGTGTATTGATGGGGTGGTGTGAAGAGGGATATTGCAAAGTTCGTGTTCGGGTGTCACAATTCTCAACAAGTGAAAGCCGAACATCAAAGGCTGGGTGACCTAACCCATGACATAGAGATTCCTACTAGGAAGTGGGAAGAGATCAACATAGATTTTGTAGTTGGGTTGCCTAAGACTTGGAAACCGTTTGACTTTATTTGGGTTGTGGTTAATAGGATGACAAATTCGGCTCTCTTCCTATCAGTTTAGATAACTTATGGTGCCGGGGATTATGCCAAACCATATATTCATGAGTTGGTTAAATTCCATGGGGTGCCCTTGTCTATTATTTCGTATCGGGGTGCTCAATTCACTTCACTTTTTTGAGATCCTTTCAAAGGGGTCTCGGTACCAAGGTTATACTTAGCATGACTTTTCATTCTCAAGTGGATGGCCAAGCCAAAAGAACTATCTAAACTCTTGACTATATGCTTAGGGCTTATGTTTTGGATTTTAAGGGTAGTTGGGATGAGCATCTTCCACTTATTGAATTTTCTTACAACAACGCCTACCACTCTAGCATTGGTATGGCTCCCTTTAAAGCTCTTGATGGTAGATGTTGTAGATCCCCAATTGGGTGGTTTGATATGGGAGATACAGCTTTGTTAGGTTCGGATTTTGTTATGGAAGCTTTGGAGAAGGTGAGGTTGATATGGGAAATGTTAAAGAAGGCTCAAAGTAGACAAAAGTCGTATCCTGATGTGAGACAGAGAGATCTTGACTTTAATGTTGGTGATTAGTTTACCTGAAAGTCTCACCCATAAGGGGTGTGGTTTGATTTGGCAAGAAAGGTAAGTTGAGCCCAAAGTATTTAGGGCCTTATAGAATTTTGAGAAGAGTTGGGAAAGTTGAATATGAATTAGAGTTGCTTATGGAAATGAATATGGTTCATCCAGTCTTCCATATTTCTATGTTGAGAAGATGTGTTGGTGACCTAAGTACTATAGTTCCCTTAGAGGTTATGGGTGTTGTAGAAGATAGTTTGACATATTAGGAGGTCCCAGTAGAGATTTTGGATACACAAGTGAAGAGGTTATGAAACAAAGATATAGCTTCCGTCAAGGTCCTTTGGAGGAATCAACAACTTGAGAGTGCCACATGGGAAGCCTAGGCGAATATGAAAAAGAGATACCCATATCTCTTCCACTCTACTCAAGCCGAAGGTACTAATTAAGTCCCCTATATGATTTCAAGTCTAAAAGTTTCAGCTTTCATGTCATTCTGCATACATTCATATTTATGGTATCATGTTTATGGTGATTTTGCACATTCATGATGAGATTTTAAAATGATATGTAAGTGCATTTGTTACATCATATCAGGCTGAAATCTTCATGATTACTTCTCTTATGCATGTTTCTTTGACATTCGGGGACGAATGTTCCCGAGGTGTAGATATTGAAACGATAAAAAGTGTTCTTCAGAATGCTCATAATCGTAATTTCTATTTATCTCAAAATCCGTGCATGATATAAAAAATTTGTCTTTATAGTCTTGTTCAGGGGGAAATATTTATTGGGAAATGGGTATAACCCGGATTTTAGAGGACCCGTAGGCAAAGATAATTTTCACTAATTTTTCAAAAAATAGTGGTTGTACATGTTTGGTCTGTGATGCTGACCCCTCACGGACCAGAGTTGTCATGACCCAAGCCTATGACATAGACGTGATACGGTGAACAGGGAGCCCGAAGAGGCCCAAACAAGACTCTTAGCATATCATCACACATCCTTGGTCGCGGAAGCAAAGTAAACAACTTCAAGAGAGTACAATTGAAGATAAAGACTTGGAGAATGGACAGTAGCATAGATCATAAAGAGTCAAGGCTCAACATAATACATTATTTGTCCAACAACACCTCTACCATAGAATGGGCAGGGGCCAAGACACTTTCCGGGCTCACCCTTTAGTATTAAAGAATTTGACATAAGGTAATAACATAAGTAAGAGAGAGTACGGCTAGTGTCCCCAAACTTGATGACTCACCACAAGCTTATCTTCAAATGTCAAAACTTACCACAAGTAGCATGATCATGATGAGCTTCGGTTCTTACATTGTAACATCATGTGGGCATAGAGTATGCATTAGTATGTTTGAATGTACAAAGTATGCGGGATGCAATACAACAATAGGTAAGAAACATAATCGAAATGCATAAGTAAAGGCAATGAGTAGCATATAAAAATATGGCATGCATGGAAGATGCTTGAAGTAAATTGTTCTTACATAGAACAAATACATGTGCAAGAAGAGACCATCATTTAGAATTCATAGTCTATTTAGGTACCAACCCCTCAATTTATTGGTGGATCGTCTCACCCTACTACCCATGGTGATTGAGGTACGAACACCTCAATTGGTTGGCGGAGCGTCTCACCCAACTACCTATGGTGATTGAGGTACCAACCTCTCAACCCGATTATCAAGGTATCAGGGTACAAACCCCTCAACATTGTTATCAAGGTACAAACCCCTCGACATTGTTAACCGGGCTAACAACCCCCTGACTGGGGCATGGTCAATTCCTAACACGATATAGGAGAATATCTTATACATACATTCCTTTTATCATCATATAGTAATTCAACTCATAAAACATGCATTGGACCTTCAATTCCTCAAAATTTATTACCGGACATTCTATCAAACACTTGGTGGGTGTGTAGTGCTAGTGTGAAACCATGCAACTTAGGGATGAAATCACATAAGAAAATTCAAACATCCATTAATACTTGGTAACAAACTCAAGGTATATACATCAAATTCCACAATGGATCTTAGATTCGTAGCTCAAAACATGCTAAAACAGTCACAATTTCACGAAAACCCCAACATAGTTCATTGTCTAATTAACACTAAGTAAAACCCATAAGTAAATCAACTTTAAATCAACCAATTTAGGTAAAGAGGAAGCTTCGACTTCATGGGTGAAAGGAACCCATGAATGAAACCCACATACCTTAGATCTTGAATTTCTTGGAATTGAGTTGGGAATGAATGGAGGCATGGAAGTGGGTCTTGGAATCAAAAAGTTGTTCTTAGGTTTCCTTCAATTTGTATTGGGGTCTTGGTGGAGGCTCTTAGGAGAATTTGAGAGTGTATTTGAGAGGAGAGTAATGAGTTTGATCCTTTCGAATAGGATTTAGGTCTTTTGGGGAGGTTAAGATAGCATTGGATAAAAATAATAAAATCGCCATTAGTGAATGGATGGAAAAATTGGCAAAGTGTTGCCTCATTAGAGATTTGATTGGTCGTGTGGTACTGCACAGGTCGTGTGGAGTGCCCGTGAGATAAGGATTAGCCTCACGGTACGTGTAGTGGTTTGTTACACCACACATTGACAAGAAACTCTGGCCAAACCACTCCATGCCCTAGGCCCATGGGCCGTCTGCCCTTCCACAACACGTCAAAGGTGCCTGTGGCACCACACTTGGCAAAAATTCTTCTCATGCCCATCAAACCTCCCTTAAACGCACCTTATGACCATCCACGCGGTCAGTCGCGAGCCATACGGCCCATGCCACTGGCCGTGTCACCTTCCTTAGGCCATAAATAGCCCTTTCTAGCATTAGATGACCCAAAAGGCCCGTCAAAGGCCACACTAGCTATTTAAGGGCTCGTTTAACTGCACTGTATAGGAGGGTCTCAGGAAAATAGTCATAAAGCCTTTATTCATACTCGAAATGACTGTGAAAACAAGTACATTGCAAAGCTAATGCAAAGATCTTTCATTTGACATATTGTCGGCCATTTTGTTCCAAGTGTGCTACATGTTATGCTTGTTTAAACTTGACCCTTGCATGAACGAATACCCAAAACTCAACTCATAGGAATGTCATGAACTCATCTAAGTACTAGAAGTGTCCTATCAATCTAATACATCCCCAACCTAACCAAATAAGGTTTGAAACATTAATACATAAGAGCATTGAGTTGCAGGGTGTCATAATACCTCCCCCATGAGAACATTCGTCCCCGAATGTCAAAGGAATATACTCAAGGAAAGTAATCATGAAGATTTTGGTCCCACATGGATGTAACAAATGCACTTAAAAATTATTTTTAAAAAAAATCTCAACATGAACATAAAAAATCACCATAAAACATTATCAATATAAACATGAATGCATGCAATAATATAAGGGCTGAAACTTAAGACTTGAAATCATATAGGGGAAATTATATTAGTACCTTAGACTTGAGTAGAATGAAAGAGATAGGGATAACGCTTTTACATGTCCGCCTCGGCCTCCCATGTAGCACTTTCTACTTGTTAATTCCTCCAGAAGACCTTGATGGAAGCCACATCCTTGTTCCTCAACCTCTTCACTTGCCTATCAAAAATATCTACCATGACTTCTTCATAAGTCAAATTGTCTTCAACAACACCCACCACATCAAGAGGAACAATGGAACTAGGATCGCCTACACATTTCTTTAGCATAGACACATGGAAGACTGGATATACCATGTTTATATCATTGGGTAACTCAAACTCGTAGGCCACCTTACTGATCCTCCTCAACACTCTGTAAGGACCAATGAATCATAGAATCAATTTTCCCATTCTACTAAATGAACCACATCCTTCATGGATGAAACCTTCAAATAGACCCAATCACCAACTTTGGATTCAAGATCCCTTCTCCTCACATCAGCATAGGACTTTTGTCAACTTTGGGCAGTTTTCAATCTTTCTCTATCACTCTTAGCTTCTCCATGTCATCCATAACCAAATCTAGACCTAAAAGACCATCTCCCCCACCTCAAACCATCCAACCGGGGACGTACAATGTTTCCACAAAGAGCCTCAAAAAGAGCCATACCAATGATTGCATGATAACTATTATTATAAGCAAACTCAATCAATGGATGATGATCATCTCGCCTACCCTTGAACTCCAATACACAAGCCCTAAGCATATCCTCAAGAATTTGGATAGTTCTTTTGGCTTGGCCATCCATTTGAGGGTGAAATGTCGAACTTAGTTTAACCATGGTACCAAGACCTCTTTTGAAGGACCTCCAAAAGTGTGCACCATGATCCAGTATGATAGACAAAGGCGCCCCATGTAACCTTACTAACTCATGGATGTGCAACCTAGCATAGTCTTCGTCACCATATGTAGTATTGAATAGCAGGAACTGAGCCATATTTGTCATCCAATCAAGCACAACACAAATAGAATCAAAACCCTTTCTAGTATTAGGCAACCCAACCACAAAATCCATATTAATCTCCGCCCACTTACAAGTAGGAATCTCTATGTCTTGGGCTAGGCCACCAGACCTTTGATGTTCGGCTTTAACTTGTTGGCAATTATGGCAACCGAATACAAATTTAGCAATGTCTTCTTTCATACCTGCCCACCAAAACACATCCCTCAAATCTATATACATCTTGATAGAACCGCGGTGAATGGAATAAGAAGAATTATGAGCCTTATTAAGAATCTTCTCTCTCAAGCCACCAACACAACGCACACACAACCTACCTTGGTACCTAAGGGCACCATCTCCCACTTGGGAGGAAACATCCACCTTTCCATCTCTCACCAATGCCTTCAATTCCATCAAAGAAGGATCAAAATCTTTCTTTGTTTTCAATTCCTCAACCAATGAAATCTTAGAACCATCAACAACCACAATACTACCATTATTAACCTCTTCCAACCTAATCCTTAATCTAGCCAACTGATGGACCTGCCTAGCCACCTCCTTGCCACAACCGTTGATATGAGCTAGGCTACCCATAGACACCCTACTCAAAGCATCGACCACAATATTACCTTACCGGGATGATAATGGAGACTCATGTCATAGTCCTTATGAAGTTCTAACCACCTTCGTTGTCTCAAATTGAGGTCTTTTCGAGTGAACACATATTGGAGACTCTTATGATCAGTGAACAAATCAATATGCACCCCAAGCAAATAATCACACCAAATTTTCATAGCAAAGACCACGACAGCTAATTCAAGATCATGAGTAGATAAATCTTCTCATATAATTTGAGTTGTCTAGAAGCATAGGTTGTCACCTTACCATTTTGCATCAACACACAACCCAAACCAACCTTTGAAGAATCACAATACACAACAAACCTTTTTAGCCCTTCCAGTAGTGACAATATAGGAGCGGACACAAGCTTATCTTTCAATGTTTTCAAACTCTTTTCACACTCATCGGTCCACACAAATTTGGCTTTCTGTTCAGTCAACTTGGTCATAGCAGAAGCAAAAGAAGAGAACCCATTCACAAACCCAAGAAACTCCTAATATTCGATAGGTTAAATGGTCTAGGTCAATTTCTAATCATATCTTATCTTTTTAGGATCCACCTTGATACCATCACCTGACACCACATGAATTACGAAGGCAACCTCCTTTAAAAAAAATCACATTTTTCATACTTGGGATACAACTTCTCTTCCCTCAATCTTTGTAGCACTACCCTCAAATGACTCTTCTGCTGCTCCTAACTATGTGAATAGATCAAAATATCAACAATGAAGACCACAATAAACAAATCGAGGTAGGGACAGGGCCTGATCTATGAAGATGGCTGGTGCATTGGTCAACCCAAAAGATATCACGATAAAATCATAATGCCCATACCTAGTCCAAAAGGCCATCTTGGGAATATCACACTCCTTCACCTTCACTTGATGATACCCAGACCGATGATTGATCTTAGAGAAGTGGCTAGCCCCTTGAAGTTGGTCAAACAAGTCATCAATCCTTGGGAGAGGATACTTATTCTTTATGGTGACCCTACAGAGTTACCAGTAATCTATACACATCCTAAGGGACCTATCTTTCTTCTTCATAAAAATCACTGGTGCACCCAAGGTGATTGGCTAGGCCTAATGAAACCCTTGTCCAACAAATCCCTCAATTTCTCCTTAAACTCCTTTAACTTTGCCGGGGCCATACGTAAGAGGGAATAGAAATGGTTTAAGTATCGGGAAGGAGATCTATACCAAAATCTATTTCCCTTTCAAGAGGAACACTGGGAAGGTCATTTGGGAAGACATCAAGGAAATCATTTACAATTGTAAATAACTCTATAGGAAGGACCTTGGACTCCACACCCCTTACCCTCACAAGATGATAGAGACACCCCTTAGAAATCAACATATGAGCTTTAATGCAAGAGATGAACCTACCCTTAATCACCACATCATGACTCTTCTTCTCAAGGACGAGTTCATTTAGGAATTAGAATTAGACCCAATGGTATCTACAACCAATAGAGGCATAGTATGCATTCAACCAATCCATCCCAAGCATGACATCAAAATCCACCATTTCCAACTTAAGAAGATCACAAAACAATATCTTATGAAAAATGCAAGTGGGACATTTTCTATAAACCTTTCTAGCAACAATAGATATACCAATAGGAGTAGACAACTCATAAGACTCATACAACAATTTGTGCTCAACATGGAACGTTTGGGAAACAAAAGGGGTAACAAAATAAAGAGTGACACCCGAATTAATCAATGCATACATAACAATATCAAAGACTATTAACATACCGGTGATGACATTGGGAACCTCCTCAACCCCTTGCCTTGCTTGGAGTGCATAGAGCTGATTATGCCTTAGAGCACTACCTCGTTGACCACCTCTCCTTATTGTGATTAAGAGGATAATCAATTCTTTTGTGACCCACTTCCCTACACCCATAACATGCATTACTATCTTTCAAACATAGGGCCTAGGACGCCTACCACATTTTGAACACACAT
This sequence comes from Solanum clarkiae, assembly GCA_011800125.2. Taxonomy (NCBI): domain Eukaryota; kingdom Viridiplantae; phylum Streptophyta; class Magnoliopsida; order Solanales; family Solanaceae; genus Solanum; species Solanum clarkiae. The sequence continues at coordinate 2,286 of JAABOM020113954.1, read as the reverse complement.
TATTAGGAACCACACCACCAGAACCTTGGGCCCTTGGGAAGTCACCGGCAAATCCCCTATTAGAAGCATGATAAGACCCTTGGCCCTGATAGAACTGGCCACCCTTTCGACGTTGGAACTTTCACTCAAAACGGACCCTTTTGGCCTCATTACTCGTCCTTTTCCTTAACTTCTCCTCCATCCATTTTTTCAGCACAAGTCATCAAACAGCACAAATCCATGTCACTAATCTATATAACAGACCAGTATTCCTCATTCACCAAATCAGATACACCCATCACGAACTTGTTCATTCTAGGACTTGGGTCGATAACCAAGTGGGGAGCATATTTAGAGAGTTGATTGAACTTGAGGGCATACATCTCTCACACTCATAGACCCTTGTTTTAGATTCATAAACACTACCATCTTGGCCTCCCTAAGCTCAAGAGAGAAGAATCGATTAAAAAAGACTACCTTGAGCTCCTCCCAAAGCACCATATAATTGATTTCCTTATCCTCCTTCCATTGATTAAACTGTATTTGTGCTACCCCTTTGAGTTGGTAGGTCACCAACTACACTTTTTCTTCAGATCTAGCACCTATGATAGCCAATACCTTATAGACCTCATCAATGAACTGTTGAGGGTCCTTATCTATATAGAGCCATAGAATTTCGGTTGGTTCATCCCCATGAAGTCTCTCACCTTGGATCCCAGATAGGAGAATGAGGGGCTTGGGCCCCTTGATTGACTTGATTGGCTATAAATTTAGCTAGTAAAGTGAGATCATCCCGGAGCTCAACATGAGCCGGTTATTCCTCGGGAGTGCGGGCTCTCCTTCATCTTATGTTAGGCATGATCTAAACATGAAAAAAAACATTTGTTAGAGGGAAAACTCACCTAACTTCAAGAGCATGACATCGATCAAGAAGAAAGGAAACATTTCCTAAAATGTCTCATAGCCTTCTACTCATAATTATTGTTCACAACACGACCATGAAAATGACTCTAATCGATATGGCATGTTGGATGCCGAGGACTATTAACAACATAGTGCTCTGATACCAAGTTTGTCATGACCCAAGCCTAGAGCCTAGACATGATACGACAAATTGGGAGCCCGAAGGGACCCCAGATAATCCTCTTAGCATATTGTCCCACATCATTGGTTGTGGATGCAAAGTAAACAATGTCAACAAAGTACAATTGAAGATACAGTCTAGGAGAAATAGATAGTAGGATAGATCATAAATACTTAAGGCTCAACATAATACATCATTTGTCAAACAACACCTCTATTATGGAATGGGGTGGGGCCAAGAAAATTTCCCATCTCACCCTTTAGTAATATAGTATTCATCATACGATAATAACGTAAGTAAGAGAGAGTAAGGCTAATTTCCCCTAACTTGAGGACTCACCACAAGCTTTTCTTCAAATGTCAAAACTAGCCAAAAGTAGGATGATTGTGACGAGCTCTGCTTCTTACATGGTAACATCATGTAGTCATAGAGTATGCATTAGTATGTTTAAATATATGTATGTAGGATACAATGCAACAAGAGATAAGCAACATAATTGAAATGCATAAGCATAAGCAATGAGTAGCATAAACAATATGGCATGCATGGAAGATGCTTGAAGTAAATCGTGCTTACATAGAACATAATACACGTGCAAGAAGAGACCGTCATTTAGAGTTCATAGTCTATTGAGGTACTAACCCCTCAATTGGTTGGTGGATCATCTCATCCTACCACCCGTGGTGATTGAGATACCAACCCCTCAATTGGTTGGTGGAGAGTCTAAACCTACCACCCATGGTGATTGAGGTACCAACCCCTCAACCTAGTTATCAAGGTACAAACCCCGCGACAAAGTTACATGGTCTCATAACCCCCTGAGTAGGACATGGCCAATCCCCAACACAATATAGGAGAATACCATATACATACATTCCTTTCATCATTATAAAGGAAATAAACTAATAAGACAACCATTGGACCTTCAATTGCTCAAGAAATCATCACCGAACATTTATTTATCGGACACTTGGTGGGTGTGTAGTCCTAGTGGAAATCCATGCAATTTAGGGATGAAATCATGCAAGAAAATTCAAAGTAAAACCATCCATCAATACCACCCGCAATCAATATACATCAAAATCCTTCATTAAATACCACAATGGATCTTAGATTCGTATCTCAAAACATACTAAAACGGTCACATCATGAAAACCCTAACATAGTTCATAGCCTAATTCATAATAAGTAAGACCCATAAGTAAATCAACTTGAAATCATAC
>JAABOM020113923.1:0-23704 GCA_011800125.2 Solanum clarkiae | reverse complement strand
GTTTTGCACACTTTAATTTTGATATGAAATGTTGTCGAAGTGTTTGAGAGAGTATTTGGAAATGTCTTGAATGATATGAAGGTGAAGTATGACTAAGTATAGGTACTTTAATGCATGGGAAGGCTTAGGCCAAAGACCAAAAAGACTTGGACCAGAGTGAAAACTGGCAACATTTTTGCACTTTGGTGCGCCCTCGGGGCATCACACCAGGGGCGCGAAAAGCTCTATGGAAATCGATTATTAGGAAAATGAAATTGAGATTCGGTTGCTCTAAAATCGAGGTTAGACACACAGCCTACTTAATTTGACCCCTTAACAAGAATGTGAAGTCAGATTTTCGATATCGCGTATAGATTTTGAGATATACGGAAATTATGATTCTGGTCATTTCCGAGGCACATTTTCAAGCACTTTTTGGGGTTGTTTCAATATCTACCCCTTGGGAACATTCGTCCCTGAATGTCAAAGAAACATGTTTGAGAGACATAAACATGATAATTTTAGCACACATAAGGATGCAATAATGCACTTAAACATCATTTTTAAAATCTCGACATAAGTGTGAAATCATCATGAACTTGTCAACTTAATACATGAATGCATGCAAATGTTATGGGCTGGTCTTAGATTTGAAATCACATAGAGGACTTAGATCAATACCTTAGGCTTTAATAGAGTGGAAAAAATAAGGATATCGCTTTTGCATGTACGCTTTGGCCTCCCATGTAGAACTTTCACATTGTTGATTCCTCCAATGGATGTTAACGGAAGCAACACCTTGTTCCTTAGCCTCTTCACCTGCCCATCAGAGATCTCCACTGGAACCTCCTCATAAGACAAGTTGTCTTCAACTATACTTGCAACATCCAATGGAACAATAACATTCATATCACCCACACACTTCCTCAACATAGACATATAAAACACCGGATGAACAAAATTTATTTCACTAGGCAACTCCAACTCGTAAGCCACCTTACCAATCCTCATCATCACCCTATAAGGACCCACATATCTAGGGAATATCTTACCCTTCTTATCAAATTGATCCAAACGCTTCATGGGTGAAACTTTAAAATAGACCCAATCATGAAATTTGAATTCAGGATCCCTTCCCCTCACATCGGCGTAGGACTTTTGGCGACTTTGGGTCATCTTCAACCTTTCTCTAATCATCCTAACCTTCTCAAGAACCTCCATACCCATATCTGGTCCCAACAAAGCCACCTCTCCAACCTCAAACCTCCTAACTGATGATCTATAATGTCGACCATAGAGAGCCTCAAAAGGGACAATAGTGATACTAGAATGATAGTTATTGTTATAGGCAAACCCAATCAATAGAAGATGATCATCCCAACTACCTTTAAGCTCCAATACACAAATCCTACGCATATCCTCAAGTGTTTGGGTAGTTCTTTTGGCTTGCTCATCCATTTGAGGGTGAAAGGATGTACTAAGTTTAACTCTTGTACCAAAACCCATTTGGAATGATCTCCAAAATTATTAAGTAAATTGAGCACCACGATCCGATATAATGGACAAAGAAACCCTATGCAACCTAACCAAGTCATGAATGTGCAACCTAGCATAATAGTCAGCGTTGTAGGTTGTCATAACAGATAGAAAGTGATCTGATTTCATCATCCTATCTTCCACAACCAAAATGGAATCAATACCTTTTCTAGTCTTAGGCTACCGAACCTCAAAATACATATTAATCTCTTCGCTCTAAGTACGAACTTCTATGTCTTGGGCTAGGCCAACTTGCCTTTGATGCTCGACTTTGAGTTAGTGATAACTATGACAACCAAAAACAAATTCCGCAATGTCCCTCTTTATGCCTCCCCATTAATACACATCCATCAAATCTTTATACATTTTAGTAGAACCGGGGTGAATAGTTTAGGATGAACCATGAGCCTCATCAGGAATCCTTTCTCTCAAACCATCAACACAAGGCACACACAACCTACCTTGGTATCTAAGGGCACCATCTCCGCCTTGGGAAAAAATCTCCACCTTACCATCTTTTACCAATGCATTCAATTCTAACAAAGCGGGGTCAAGTTCTTGCTTATCATTCACCTACTCAACTAATAAAGATTTTGATCCATCAACTACCACAACACCACCATTATCAACCTCTTCCAACCTAACTCCCAACCTTGTCAATCGACGGACCTCTCCATTCATTCCTTTGCCACCATCATCAATATGAGCTAAGCTACCCATAGACACCTTACTCAAAGCATTGACCACCATATTAGCCTTACCGAGATGATAGTGCACACTCATATCATAGTCCTTAAGAAGTTCTAACCACCTTCTTTGTCTCAAGTTGAGATCCTTATGAGTGAAGACATATTATAGACTCTTATGATTGGTGACAACATCAACAGGCAACCCATACAAATAATGACGCCACATCTTTAATGCAAATGCCACAGCAGCTAGTTAAAGATCATGAGTAGGATAATTCTTCTCTTGCACTTTGAGTTGTCTAGAAGCATGGGTAATCACCTTACCATTTTGCATTAGAACACAACCCAAACCAATTCTAGAAGCATCACAATACACAACAAACCCCTCTAGCCCTTCCGAAAGTGACAAAATAGCAGCGGACACAAGCTTATCTTTCAATGTTTGGATACTCTTCTCACAGTCATCAGTCAACACAAATTTGGCTTTCTTTTGAGTCAACTTGGTCATAAGAGAAGCAATAGAAGAGAACCCATGCACAAACCTCCGATAGTAACCTATAAAGCCCAAGAAGCTCCTAATATCTGACAGTTTCAATGGTCTTGGCAAATTTCTAATCACATCCGCCTTCTTAGGATCAACATTAATACCACCCCCCCGGCACCACATGACCAAGGAAACGCAACCTCTTTTAACCAAAATTGACATTTTTCATACTTGGTATATAATTTCTCTTCTGTCAATATTTGTAGCACTACCCTCAAATGACCCATATACTCCTCTTCACTATGTGAATTGCTCAATCTATCATCAATGAAGACCACAACAAACGAATCAAGGTAGGGTTTGAAGGCCCTACTCAAAAGATCTATGAAGATAGTTGGTGCATTGGTCAAACCAAAAGACATCACAACAAACTCATAATGCTCATACCTAGTTCGGAAGGTCGTCATTGGAATATCACACTCCCTCACCTTCACTTGATGGTACCCAGATCAAAGATCAATCTTAGCAAAGTGAATAGTCCCTTGCAATTGATCAAACAAATCATCAATCCTTCGAAAAAGATACTTATTCTTTATGGTGACTCTATTAAGTTGCCAATAGTCAATACACATTCTACGGGACCCATCCTTCTTCTTCACAAATAACATCGGTGCATCCCAAGGTGATTGGATGTTCCTAATAAAACCCTTCTCCAACAAATTCCTCAATTGCTCCTTCAACTCCTTTAACTCCATCGGGGCCATGCGGTAAGGGGGAATAGAAATGGGTTGAGTATCAGGAAGGAGGTCTATACCAAAATATATTTCCCTTTTGGGAGGAACACCAAGAAGGTCATTTGGAAAGAAATCAAGGAACTCATTTACAATCGGAATTGACTCTATAGGAAGGACCATGGACTCCACATCCCTTACCCTCACAAGATGATAAAGACACCCCTTAGTGATCAACTTATGTTCTTGAATATAAGAGATGAACCTACCCTTGACCACCATATCATGACTCTCCCACTCAAGAACGGGTTTATTTGGGAATTGAAATTTGACCCCACTGGTTCTACAATCAATAGAGGAATAGCATGCATGCAACCAATCCATCCAATGAATGACATCAAAATCAACCATTTCCAACTCAACAAGATCACAAGGCAATATCTCATACAAAATGCAAATGGTACAAGTTCTATACAACTTTGTAACAACTATAGATGCACCTATACGAGCAGACACCTCATAAGACTCACATAATAATTTGGGCTCAACATAAAACTTTTTGGCAACAAAAAGGGTAACAAAAGAAAGAGTCGCACCCCGATCAATCAATGTATACACATAAAAATCAAAGACTTTTAACATACCAGTGATAACATCGGGAACCTCCTCAACCCCTTACCTCCTTTGTAGTGCATAGAACCGATTATGCCTTGGGGCACCATCTTGTCATCCACCTCTCCCAATAGGAACTGCATTAGAACCTTGTGGATGAACCTCCTTACCCTTATCGCGATTTCGATGGAAATCTATTACCTTATGCCCAACTGCTCCACAACCATAACAAGCATTAATATCCCTAAAGCATGAGCCACTATGACCCTTACCATATTTCGGACACCCACCATTAGGAACCACACCCCCAACACCTTGGGCCCTTGGAAAGAAATTGGAAACCTTCTTATTACATGCATGAGAAGACCCTCGACCTTGATGGAACCCACCACCATTTCGACCTTGGAATTTTCCCTAAAAACGAGCCCTCTTAGCCCTATTACTACTCCTCTCCTTCAATCTTTCCTCCTCCATTTGTTCAGCATAGATCATCAAACAGGACAAATCCATGTCACTAATCAACATAGCGAACCAACATTCCTCACTCACCAAATCTGATACACCAATCATGAAATATGATACACCCATCACAAATTTGTTCATTCTAGATCTTGGGTCGACAACTAAGTGGGAGCATATTTAGAGAGTTGATTGAACTTGAGGGCATACTCCCTCACACTCATGGAACCTTGTCTCAAATTCATAAACTCCACCAATTTGGCTTCCCTAAGCTCAATAGGGAACAATCGATTAAGAAAAGCCACCTTGAAATCCTCCCAAAGAACCACAATGTTGTTTTTCTTCTCCTCCTTCCATTAATTAAATCATATTTGTGCTGCCCCTTTGAGTTGGTAGGCCGCCAACTCCGCTTTCTCCTCTGTTCTAACACCCATGATAGTCAATACCTTATAGACCTCATTAATGAACTCTTGAGGGTCCTCAACTATCTTAGACCCATAGAATACTGGTGGGTTAATCCTCATGAAGTCTCTCACCTGAGATACCAATGTAGGAGCATGAGGGGCTTGGGCCTCTTGATTGACTTGATTTCCCACAACTTGTGCTAGCATGGTACGAGCATCTCGTAGCTCACCATGAGCCGATTGTTCCTCGGGAGTAGGGGATCTCCTTACTCTAGTGTTACGCATGATCTAAAATAGCAAAAAAAATTGTTAGGGGGAAGAACCTTACTTCAACTATATAGCATGACCTAGAACATGAAGAAGGTATGCATTTCCTAAAATGCCTCATAACCTCTTGCTCATAGTTGTGGTGCACAACACAACCATGAACAATACTCTAATCGACGTGGTGTGTTGGATGTCGAGAACCATTAACAATCTAGTGCTTTGATACCAAGTTTATCAGTATCCAAGCCTAGGGCCTAAACGTGACATGGCGAATGGGATACCCGAAGGGACCCCAAACAAGCCTCTTAACATATTATTATGCATCATCGGTTGCGAAAGCAACTAAATGACATAATACAAGTAGAAATAAGGAAAAATATACTAAATGGATACTTTCATAACATAAGCGTCAAAATAATAGAGTCAAGGATCAATATATAACATGTCCAACAACACCTCTACTACATAGATAAAAATGGGGGAAAGACAAGCAATCAGGCTCATCCTCATAGTAAATATATACATTAAAGAAAGATAGTCTTAGTACATAGCATGAGATCATTGATATTGTCCCCAGAATGGAGGACTCACCAACTAGCTTGAGAGAAATCGTACTAGCCACGTGGAGAAAGATACTCAAGCAAGGCTCCCAGTTCCTACATGGTGACATCATGTAGAGTATGCGTTAATAGATTTGAATGTACTAATTATGTAGGATATAATGCAACAAGAGATGAGCAACACAATCCAAATGCATAAGCATAGACAATGAGTAGCATATAACAATATGGCATGCATGGAAGATGTTTGAGTAAATCATGCCTTCATAGAATATAATACGTGTGTAAGGAGAGACCATTAATAGTGAATATCTAAGGCCTATCACCTCCTTGGAGATGCGAATGAGGTACAAACCCCTGAATATGGTTGATGAGATACAAACCCCTCAACATGGTTGATGAGGTACAAACCCCTCAACATGGTTATCAAGGTAAAAACCCCTAGACATGGTTTGACGATCCTACCACCTCCTGAGCAAAGTGATAGAGGTACAATCCCCTCAACATGGTTGCACGGGCCTACCACCTCCCGAGCGAGTCGATCGAGGTTCAAACCCCTCAATATGGTTACCCGGGCCTGCAACCTCTTGAGTGAGGCTTGGTTAATTCCCAACACTACAGAGATAATATCATATACATATATTCTTTTCATCATCATATAGTCATTCAACTTATAAGACATGCATTGCGCTTTCAATTTCTCAAGAAATCATAACCGAATATTTTATCAAACATATGGTGGGTGTGTAGTGCTAATATAAAAACATCCAATTCATTAGTAGAATCATGCTAGAAAGTTTAGTGTAAAATCATCAATATATACTTGGTAACACCCTCAAACAGTATACATCAAACCTCATAATAGATCTTAGATTCATAGCTCAAAACATACTAAAATAATCATAATTTCATGAAACTCCAACATAGTATGTAGTGAAATACATAGTAAGTAAGGCCCATGAATAAATCAACTTTAAATCATGTAATTTAGATAAAAAGTAAGCTTGGGCATCTTGGATGAAAGGACCCAATGGTTGAAACCTACATACCTTAGCTTTCGAGAATTCTTGATGAAGATTGAAAAATGGAGACTTGAAGCTTGGGTGAAATACTTAAGCTCTGGATGAGTTTTGAACACTTTAATTATGATATGAAATGGCGTCTAAGTGTTTTAGAGAGTATTTGGGAATGTCTTGAATGATGTGAAGGTGAATATATGGCTAAGTATAGGTATTTTAATGCATGGGGAGGCTTAGTCCAAAGACCAAAAATCCTTGGACCAAAGTGAAAACTAGCAACATTTTTACATTGTGGTTCGCCCTTGGAACATCACACTAGGGGCACGAAAAGCTCTCTGGAAATCAATTTTTGGGAAAATAAAATTGTGATTCGATTACTCTAAAATCGGGGTTAGAGACATTATCCACTCAATTTGACCCCCTAAACAGGAATATCAAGTCGAATTTTTGATAATGCGTATAGATTTTGAGATATTTGAAAATTACAATTCTGGGTATTTCCGAGGCACATTTTCGAGCACTTTTTGGGTTCATATAACTATGTTACTTGGTCTAAGATGTTGGTCTTTTTCTACACATGTACTATGTTTCTATGTAAGCATGTTTTACCAGAAGCATTGATCATGCATTCTATGTTGCTAATATACCATCTCGTTCTTATATATATGCACTTTGATTGTGTTTCCTATCTCATGTTGCATTACGTCCTACATACTTAGTACATTCAAATGTACTAATGCATCCTCTATGCCTACATGATGTTACTATGTAGGAACGAAGCTCCACTTGATCATTATCCTCCTCCATGTGGCTAATACTATCTCTTGAAGTGAGATTGGTGAGTCCTCGACTCCTAGGACAATAGCTATTGATCAGATGTTATGTTAAAGACTCTTTTTTTTGTTTAGATATTTATGACTATGAGGTGTTGTTGGACAATTTATATTACTATGCTTTAAACTTTGACCCTTCGATGATTTATGATGTGAAAGACTTCCCTTAGTCCTTTTATCCTTATTTCTATTCTCTTATTATTTTTTAATTGCTTCCGTGACCAAGGATGTGTAAATGATATGCTAAGAGGTTTTTTTGGGTTAAATTTGGGTTCTCATTCGTCATGTCACGTCTAGGTCCTAGTCTTGGGTCGTAACAAACTTAGCCATTTTTCAACTCTATATCACTCAAAACACTCACAAAAACCTCTACAAGACTTACCCAAGTATCTCATTCCAAATTCAAGGATTTGAAGGTTAACTTTGGAACTCAAGGATTCACTTCAAGCTCTAAGTTTCCTTCAAGTTCATCTCATGAAAATCCAAGTTTGAGGTATGTGGGTTTCATCCATTGGGTCCTTTTACCCATGGAGCCCGATCTTCCTTTTTATAAAATTTCCTGATTTCAAGTTGTAATACTTATGGGTATCTCTTATTATGAAATATAAGCATGAGTTATGTTGGTATTTTAATGAAATATCGATTGATTATGTATGACTATCTATTTCAAGCCTATACTATGAATTGGTTTTTTCTATTGAGACTATGCATGTTTTGAGCTATGAAACTATGATCTTTTATGATATTTGATGATGGATTTAAAGGAACCCTACATGAGGGTTCTATAATATAGTGATGGGTTGATTTGCATCGAGTTTTCTCATATTATTTCACTCTTGAATTGTATGATTTTGAACGAGCATTATGAACCCACCAAGTGTTTTATAAAATGTCATGACAAGAATTCTCAAGTTATTGACGATCTATTACATGATTTACAAGTCAAGAGACTTCAGGATAACTAAGGGCTTTCATGTATGTATTGAATTTATGAAAAATATCTATGATGTTGCAAGTATCAAGTTTAGCCCTATTTTAAGGTTTTTACCTCTTATGAGACATTCATGTTAAAGAAAGGGATTATGTATGATTTTTATCTATTCTCATGTTCAAGTTAGGTTCACTAATAGAGGTCAAGCATGTTGATGAGCTACTCAAGTCATGTTATCATGTCTCTTACAAGTTATTTGTGTCATGCTAAAGTATGATTATTTCAAGTATTCCGTAGGATTAGACTTAGCACCGATTGAGGTATAAGATAGGGGCTTGACTCAAGGGGTCCTTATATGAAGTTTTAGTCCCTAAACTATGTACCACCATAGATTATACATGATCTCTCTTATGACTTTCTAGTCAATCCATCTCGTTACACCACACCTTGCCAATGGGGTGACATGCCTCGATCACCATGATGAGGGGGTGAGATGCCTCGATCACCTTGATGAGGGGGTTACTTGCCTCAAATTATTCGTTGTATGGCTACTATGACAATTAGACCACACATTGTCGTGGGAGTGACATGCCTCGATCACCTTGTCAAAGGGGTGACATGCCTCGATCACCTTGCCAAGGGGGTGATATGCCTTGGATTCCAAGTAGTAGTTCACTTGATCTATATCGGTTAAGGTCTCTTCCCACACATGTATTATGTAGTATGTAAGGTATATGATTTACAAGCATGTCATACTATAAACATTGATCATGCATGCCATAATGAGATTATACTTGTCCATTGTCTATGAATATGAATTTTGACTATTATGTCTTATGTCTTGTTGCATTGCATCCTACATAATTAGTACATTCAAACCTACTAACGCATACTCTATGCCTACATGATATTACCATGTAGGGACCGAAGCACCTTTTTATCATCCTCCACATGGCTAGTTCGATACTTTAGAGATAAGTTTTGGTGAGTCCTCAAGTCCGAGGACACTATCTATGTTACTCTTGCTATTAGATACTTCTTTTTGTTGAACACTTGTTACTATGAGGGTGATCCCGAAAAGTGTCTTGGTCCCCGCTCCATTCTATGTTAGAGGTGTTGTTGGATATTATGATGTATTTATGCTATGAGTTCGAGTCTTTTATGCTTTTATGGTAATCAAAGACTTCCCTTAGTGTCATTTCCCTTTATTTATATCTCTTGTTGTTATTTATTTTGCTTTCATGACTGAGGATGTGTGATTTATATGCTAAGAAGCATGTTTGGGGTCCGTTCTGGTTCCCCAATTGTCGTGTCACATCTAGGCCCAAGGCTTGGGTCGTGACACCTTACTTTACCAAAAGAGCATCACAATTGTATGTGTAATATAAATAGAGTAGTCTCAATTGTCCTACATTCCTTAATAATCATGTAGAACTTCAGGTTCATGCCATAGTTCCCCCATAAGTCGTCTACCATAATTCATACAATCAAAATAAAAATAAATGCATCGTCTTCCTCACATCACTATTCGTCAGTTGAATTAAATTCATTCTTCATAAAATTTATGGATAAACCTCTAATAAGTTTGTACAGAAGCAGTTCATGTTATATGATAATGTCTGAACTTAAAGGTGAAAATCTATATCACCTTCAACTTCGAACGAAATATTTATACGAGATATCAAATTCCTTCACCTTTCTCAGATTTCTTTCATAACGTTAATTGCAAATTTCTTAAATTGTTCAATATAATTGATTTTTTATTCCTTTAACCAATAACTCATGATATATATTTTGTTCTCATACTCTAAGCGAAAACTTTAAGTAACACTTTTCCTTAGGTCCTTTAATAGTTAAAAGTAAACTAACTTTACAATCCAAATCATGCATAAGTCTTTTCAAATGTTCAATATCCAACACAATTCGATCACATCATACTTTACCAATTCATAGCTAGAGAAAACATACTACTTTAGGCATAGACTTAGTATGAAGAACTTGAATTCTAACACCAATCATATAACCCAATTCTCCTTATCTAACAACATTAACTCATACCATGAAGATCTTTATGAATTCATGTATCTTAACTTATTATGGAAGACCTCTTTTTGGATATTGTCGTATTCTTTATAAAAATTTCAATGTACTAATTATCATACTCAAAATCACAAAAAGAGCTTATCACCATTTTCAAGCCGCGCATATATAAAGATTTTCTTTCAAATATTACCCAATAATTTTCTAACCCAATTCAATGATACTTAACATTATCACTATAACCAAAGTAGAATAAATGAAACCACTGTCTCTGTCCACTCTCTCGATAGATACATCTTTGGTCTTTACCATCCGAGTGAATGTCTTCATTATTGTATCTTTCTAAAGGTTAACCTACATCTCACTAATTTTATTCATTCTTTTCCTCTAGCTGTTTTTAATTCTATTTGAGTAGTGTCTCAACACATTCTACATTTTTTCATACAATCACATTACTCATTAAATAGTAGTAATTCATAACTCTAAAGATCTGCAAGTCATTATTACCATACTGAATTCATTTAATAAAAACTCTATATCATATGATTGCATCCTGATCATAATCCATCACAAATTCTTATTATCATTATGCTCACTACGCATTGTCATCATCTTAAAGTAAACCTTATCCTCAGCATGATATTATAAACCCACTTATATCAGCGGAAACCAAAAGGCTAACCTAATTTTTATATGCATCCTCCTACTAGAATACCCTATTGCCTTCCCCCAAGTTACTCATTATGACTTTATTAATCCATAAACTTATCATTCTAATAATGATCCACTCTGTTGGAGCTTATTATGAAATGACCAATCCTTATTTGAAATTCCTAAGATACATTTGACCACCTATGCATTAGTCATTCCAAGGATCCACCACTTTTAACTTTCTTCTATCTTAATAGACATCTTCCCATACTTGCTGCTCTTCTCTTATGATCTAACCTCTTCCATTTTAGTCTGCTAACACTCATCTTCTACACTCACAGACATCTAATTTAAGAAGACATGGACTATAATGGGAGGCTCCTCATTACCTATAGCTAACCCCCTTTGACCCAACTCTTAAGGATAATAAAGATTTGTTACATTAATCTACTCCACATTGACAACTCATATATACTATCTAGGTACCCATAGTAAATCATAAACTTACAAGATCATACGATTATATACAATTTTAGATATGCATCTTAAGCCCTTTTCTTATCTAATGACTTAGTTTCAATTCACTATTTTCGTTTAAGGGTCACATTCACCATACTCATAACATCACACTTCTTTCGAGTCAACAATTTAATTTCTTGCTTATACTATGTCAAGTCTACTAGAGCAAATATTCAACTAATAGTATTGCTCTTGCCAGGTTATCCCCCTTTTCATAATACTCACTTAAAGTTCAAGCTTAAGGTCTAGTGCTAAACATGTACATTCATACTCTTTACATGCTATTATAACTCTAAACTATTGGATAAAAACAAGAAATATTAAACCACTAAATCGCATGATAATAAATCAACCATTATCTCAGAGTATATCCAAGTATAATTTATCATCGCTCTCCCATTCATAAGTTATGCAGTATCTAGCTTATTCATTATACCTCCTTACCTAGGTAAGTTTATACCTTTATAAATCTCATGTGACTCTTCTTTCAAAATCACGAGCCTAGTTTAGATCTACCACCTTATGTCTTTTGCTCTTCTATTCAACACCTATACTTGATCTTTTTACTAACACAATGGCATGTCAACATCCACTCCATTCTTATTCTAGTGTACTCCATATCATACTAACTAACAACTCTTTATCTACCTTTTATCCTGAAAGTTAGATGTTACTTACTACTTTTCAACAAAAAACGCAGAAGGCACTTGACTTAGCACTCCATTTCTTAGCTTATCACCACCTTACTCATAACTACGTACTTCAATCATCTAACATTCTTACTCTTCATGACTTACAAAAGCATTCAATCATTTTCTCTCGGGAGGGGATCAAATACCACTAAGTATTTATAGGCATAACGTAACTATCTCCACAAAGATAACACCTGAAGTATGGTTCTCAGAGATTAGAAGTACATCATATCTTGCTCTAGCTCAAACACATGATTCACACACATAAGAATGCATTATTTCATATCAATAAATATAGGCACTATAGTTGGCTCTACTCAAGCCTAATACATTCTCTTTACTTTCTATTCCAAACACTTTAAGTATGAGAGGTAGTTGAATAAATCTGGGCAAATACAATAATCTAGAGAAGTTTCTTAAAAAGTAACTAGATTACACAATTTAGAGTATGAAAAAGATCATATAGCAATTGGTATCACCTAGACACCAATTAGATTCAAGTAATGGCACAAAAGAAATAAGGAAGTGAGTTTTCCTATGGTCCTGTAGCCTCTCAAAGAAAAGTAAAGGCGTGCCCGTATCATTCCACAAGACTCTACAAGACGTATCCTTATGTGATGAGATCAATGAACCTAAGGCTCTGATACAAAGTTCATCACGATCCAAAATGAGCCCTGAGTGGCACCCACACCTAACCTTTTAAGTGGGCGAACCAATGATACAAATCCAAACCTATATAGCAGTTCAACTTATGAAATACAATAATAATATGAAAACTCAAATTTATAAAATAAAAATTACTAAGTCTTTTACACAACATTTCCCCAAAACTTGAAGCTAATCACATCAAGGACATCTAATCTCAAATACCAAGTCTAAGAATAGCAACGCCAAAATAGATAAATAAAACAGTTTATGCTGGAAAACTAAGGACATCATGCCATAACTGATAGAATCCAACACCAGCTAGAAGGTTATCTCACCCTGAAATTTGATATATCGGCGACTGGACAGAGCTGAGGGCGAGATGAAGTCAATGGAACACTCACTACACTCTACAAAAGTAAAATAAAGACGACACAAGTAGGAGCCAATACAAGCAACCTGTACTGAGTAGGTATCAGACTCCAAATAGAAATTAATATGCATAAGCAATATCAGGAAATCAACTATAACACCTACCAGGTGGCAAGCAACGATAAACAAGTAGAAGTTATAATATAATAAAAACAAGTATGTAATCAGACAACAATATCAAGAAAAAACATGAGGACTTAGGCCTCTACACCAAACTTCTTTTGGGAGATGGGTTATTTGAGATTGAGTATGTTAAATCACTTCAATATGTTTTCCTTTAATATTTTCATGCTAGAACGTTGAACCCAATCCAATATATCATGTCAGAATGTGACACCCGATCCAATTATAACATGTCAAAACATGAAAGCCAATCCTATAATACCATGTTATATTGTGACACCCAATCCAATTATACTACGTCAGGACATGACACCCGATCCAATTATACTGTGTCAAAACTTGACACCTGATACTATTATATCGTGTCAGAATGTGACTCCCGATCTAATTACACTGTGTCGAACCATGACACCTAATCCAATTATACCATGTTGGAACATGACACCTGATACGATAACAACGTGTCGTAACATGACACCCAATCCAATTATATCGTGTTAGAACATGATACCTGATCCAATTATAGCATGTGAAAACGTGATACCCTGTCCAATTATATCATGTTGAAATGTGACACCCAATCCAATTATACCGTGTTGGAACGTGACACCCATTTAATTATATTTAATTCATTATTCTTTAATTTTTTCCTATGAAAAATGAGAAGCATTAACTTATATTGTTCATTTTTCTACAATTTACTGTGTATTGTAAACTAGAACTCAATTTTCTTCTTCTATATTTACAACGGAAAAGGTTTATATTTGTTTTGACCTAAGCACATAACAAAAATTTAGTCTTTGTTCCTATATAAAATAGGATCATGTGTTGAACAATTTCTATTATTCGTAGAATAAAAGCGTATAGGAACTAATCTTATAATAGAAGGAGTATCCTTAATCATGCAGAAAGGCAAATTGAACACTTTGATTAAACTTGAGTCAAGTTTTAGTTCTATCAAAAAAGTATCTTTATCTGGTCTGTTATCAACATAGTGTCAAGAAAATCTTCAGAAAAAATATGCACTCCTTGTCACGCCTCGGGAGGGTACCCTTGGTGTGCCCAACACTTAAAGAACCATTGTTTATTCCACAAGAGAACCATCTGGCCTCCTCATCACATCATACTCAATAGTGAAAGAATACTCAAACAAAAAGTCAAGAAATAGATCAACTGACTAAATGCTCTCATAGATAAAGGCTTAAAATGAACAAAGTTTGGAAAATAAATGATGGTCATCAACCTTTACTCAATGTCTATGAAGCCTCTACCTCTAAACATCTAGATAGTACCATGACAGGCTATGGATACCCACTCAAGGAAAATAAATACTTAGTGAAAGTAAAAGGGCTCCTCCAATGGCAAGGAGGGCTCACCATCGCTAGAAGCACGAAACTGAACTTCAACGGTGCATCTGCTTGAGCCCTTTAATACCTGCCTCTGTGTCATAAAATGATGCAGTCCAAATAGACATCAGTACATGAACATACTGGTATGTAAAATTGCTAAAAAGGAAAAGAATTTATCAAATGTACTCAACTCAAGCAACTAAACTCAAAGTCAACTCAACTCAGTAAATCAAGAAAACATAAGAATAAAGTCATTCCTCGAAAGTAAACTCAATAATATGCAACTCATGCCAAATCATTCAATTTATGTAGTAAAAAAATGCTCCTAAAAGAAGCTCTAGCGTACAATTCATATCAAATTACTTATGCAAAACTAGGGCATTTCTCTAACCAACATAACTCTCCCCACCACCATGAAGTTGGTAAGGAACAACGTAACAAACGTTGTTGCCATACGTATCTTAAACCTACCAAGGTAAAGGACGCCAATCTCTCCCTCTCTCAGATCCAAAGAGAATTTCCATCTATTGCGACATGAGGCACCAGAGTTAGCTCCACGACTATCCTATATTAGCAACATAGTTCTGGTGTGTTCTCCTCTTACCCAACTCGTTGTTTAATACTACTCCCAAAATATTCTCTTTAAAAGTCTCATCTAAACTTAATGCTCAGTTTCCTCAAAATACATTAAAACATGCCTCACCTCATCAAGACTTCCTCAAGACATTATTTATGCTCAAAACTCATATTCATGCAAACTCAATTAGATATGTTCTAAAATTATCTTTGTTAAACATATAAAACAATCATAAATCTCCCTTGAAATAATGCATCAAATAAAAATATAGTTCTCAATTAGGGTTTATGTGAATGAAGACATGACATGCATCCAATCAAATACCTAATTAATGAAGATCATTAACACACTTTTATGTACAAGAAGCACAATAGGACAATAGACAACTAAAGAATTCTATTCAAGAATTAAGGTAAATCTCTACTCGAACTCAATTTCAAAGAATCAACATGTGGGGTGCATGGATGAACTAGTCCAATTGTATGAGTAGCCTTAAATACCTGGGATGAGGAATGGAAAATCAAATGACAAAGATTAACTTTGAATTGCTTGAACCTTAGCCTCCTCTTTCCTCTTCAGCCTTTGTTCTAAAGATGAATTACTATAAACGATTGAAAATTCACGCTTAAGATTAGATATAAGGTTGAAAATGACTTCAAAATGGCACGGTTTTTGTCTAGGATGGGCAGAAAAAAGACCAGAATGCCCTGGCATTTTGAAATTGATCGTCAGGTACCACGTTGGGGAAAGTCCGTCATGTAGACTTGTCGCGCTTCAGTTCAGTTTTTGACAAAAAACATAAAATGCGTTCAAAAATTATTTTTCCACAAAATAACACATGAATAACATTTGTCAAATTCATTTTGTGTAATTTTACACAGATCATTTTTTGATCTATTTTTTAATCCTGCAGAAATAATAGGTCAAAAATTAAATGCAAGTCCGCTACAAGTCCGCAATACATATATGTCACGCCTTTTTTTGAAACTGCATTTTTATAATAAAACATAATCTTTTGATCCGGTTGCTCTATAAATTAACCAAGATCACTTTCCTACATAATTTTTCATGATAATTGCATTGGCAACCTCAGATTAACCAAAAGAGTTTAGAAGATGTGTTATGTAAGTGTCTTTCATCTAGGGGTATTTTGATCATTTTACCAGATGTAACATTATCTCCCCTCTGGGATTATTCGTCATCGAATGATGAGAACACTATGAGATTTCTCAAGGCATGTATATATTCACAAACTCAATTACTCAAAT
Source organism: Solanum clarkiae (assembly GCA_011800125.2). NCBI lineage: Eukaryota > Viridiplantae > Streptophyta > Magnoliopsida > Solanales > Solanaceae > Solanum > Solanum clarkiae. Next base: position 6,904 of record JAABOM020113923.1, on the reverse strand, counting down.
ACTCCAACTCAATGGTGAACATCAACTCAAGGATAGAGAACTCAACTTATTAGAGGACATCATTGTCAAAACCAAGCAAGTGTTGAGGCGGTGACCCACTAACTTATTAGAGGACTATTAGAAGGAAGGTTCTAGGAATCAACGTCGGAACTACAACTGCAATGGTGCATATAGCGACAACTGAGATGTCTACTATGAAATGGAAAGAGTGTCGGATGCCGAATGGGGAAGAAGAGATGGCTATAGGAATGGTCCTTATGTGCTACCTCACAACCATGACGCCAGGTCAAGTAACTCTAGGATTGAAGAGATGTTTGATATATTGTTGAAGAGAGCGATCACCAAGATAAGACCTTGAAGGGGATGAGATCAGATATTTCAAGCATAAACCAAAAGATAGTCTCACTCCGTGGCAATTAAATAGTTGGAACAACAACTTGGGCAAGTTTCTTTGCAATTGAACCAACGCCAAAAGGGCACCTTACCAAGCAACACGGTTCAAAATCCTAAAAATGAGGGGCATTGTATAGCAGTCATGACTCAGAGCGGCAAAAGCATTGTTAATCCCCCTATACACATAGTTGAGGATGAAGCTTATGAGAGGGTCATTGATACCAAGGTGAGGATTGAGGAAGAAAGTCCAAAGAGTAATGGAGTGGAAACCCAAGAGGTGGGAGAGCAAGAGAAAGTCAAGGTGATCCCAAAACCACCTCCTTCGTTCCCCCAAAGACTTAAAAAGGAAGAGGAAGATGGAAAATTCAAGCATTTCCTTTCCACGTTGAAATAATTATCCATCAATATTCCGCTCTTAGAGGCTTTGGAGAAGATGCCTAGTAACACTAAGTATATGAAGGAGTTGGTGACAAAAAAATGCACTTTGAGCTAAGAGCTTTTGTAAGAGCTCCAATGATTTTGTGCAATCATGACCAAATGCCTTGTTAAAAAATGAGAGGACACCAGTGCATTCACCATCCCTTGCACTATTGGTGATGTTTAATTTGCAATAGCATTGTGTGATGTCGGAGCAAGTATCAATCTAATTCCTCTTGCCATGTTTGAAAACCTTGGCCTTGGAACTCCCACTGCAATGAGAATGAGATTTCTCATGGAAGATAGAACTATCAAAAAACTAGAATGAGTGCTTCTTGATGTGCTTGTAAAGGTTGACAAATTCATTTTCCTGCAGACTTTGTGATCATTGACTGTGAGGTTGATTTTGAGGTGCCCATCATATTGGGAAGACCATTTCTAGCCACTGAGAGAGCCTTGGTGGATATGAATTTAGGTCAACTTTGGTTTAGGGTCAATGATACTGAGGTCATGTTCAACATCTGCCAATCAATAAAACACCCGGATGAGCTTAAGAGTGAAGTGTGGGCCCTTGATGATTGTTGATGATATATGACGACTGAGTTGCGCCACAACGTTAAACAAGGTGCTTCTTGGGAGGCAACCCAAGTATCTTTGATAATTTTTTGTTTGTTTTAAGTAGAAATATATTGTTTGTTTTAAATTTTAAAACATCGATTTAGTTGTTTTGAAAATTGCTGTGTTTTGAGACTTAGTATGCAGGTGGAAGTTAACCACTGAAAATGTGAGAAAATGGCAATTGGAGCAGCCTCTACGAGCATCCCTATGATTCTTAGTCTCCACTACGACTAATTGTCATGCCTCGTTGAGGAAAACAGTAGGTATTGAAAGTTGGCACATACACTACGAGACAACCTTATGATTTGTAGGATACTCTACAAGTCGTAAGTGGGGTTTGTAATGCCCAAGTATGAATTCTAATTTTTCCAAGTGTTGTGGCTTCCTATAAAATTAGGACCTAAGAGCCATAGGAGAGACTACGACTTGCAGTCGGGGTCTTGTAGCCCTGACTTTCAGAATATTAAATGTTGACCTAATTTAGTATAAAAGGGGTCAAAATATATTTTGACCCCTAATTTCATTCTCCTTGCCCTAAATTAATCAGAAATCCCCAAACAATTGCTCGTTGTCGCTGTCCCCGACCAAAATCTTGGCTACCCTCGTCATTTTTCGGTGAAGATTCCGGCTAGCCACTGTTCCAAGGGAATTGGCATCATTTTTTCCATCATAGATTTTGGATAGATTATTCACTCAATTGGTAAGTCTCGTGGTTAATTTTAGTGCACTTATGTGATAAATTTCATGCTTGGGAGATGATTGTATGCTAAATGAAGCCATGATACTTGTGTCCATGTCATGATGTCTATGCTTAACAATAGGGTTAGGATTTGGATTGAAATTTGGGACTATGGATGTTTGTTCTCCTATATAGTTCATGTTAGTTGAGCTTTAAATTGAGTTGAATCTCCATGGAGAGTTGTGTGTTCATGACGAATGTGAGTTTGAGGACAAATTGCTCATAGGATCATCTCGAATGAGATTTAGGAGTGCGTTTGATTCTTGTTAGGGTAATGATTTTAGGTTGGCATTTGCATCTTGGGTCTAAATGTGTGCGATTGGAATGAGGTGTTGTTCTGATGTTTCCTATGCTTTACTTGTATTTGAATTCATTATTGGTTCTTATGGGAATATTGCAGGCACTACAGGTGCCTACTTTCTTCTGCTACGAGGCGTCCCTAATACTCGCAGGTTCCCCTACGAGTCGTAGTGGTCCTTTGTAGCAGAAACCAGTCATCTTTGGTTCTTTCATATTTCTCATACGAGACTCACCTACGACTCATAACATCTAGTACGACTCGTAGTGAGGCTATCGTAAGCCTGACTTCGGTTTCAAAAATGCCTCTGGAATGAGGTACGAGGTCAGACTATGACTCATAGGCCACCTACGAGTCATAACTACACCTTGTATCTGATTCCAGGTTGCATTTTTCTCAGAAACCTTGATACTACAAGGCTAGAATATAACTCTTAGGACACCCTACGAGTCATACCTACACCTGGTAGCTACATACTTGCAACTGTATCAGTTATTTTTCTTTTGATTTCAATGTTTAAATATTTCTATTTCTAGTCCTTTGTTATGTGATCGCTTCTTAATCAAACATTTTGAGGCTCACATGCCAATGTGTGGTTGGTTTTTCGGTATAATGCCTCCAAAGATAAATGAGCGATCAAGACATTTCAAAGGAGGTTGGTTAACGAGTCCTCCGAAACTGAACAATTGGAAGGCTCTGTGGAAGTCCATAGAGTCAGGATCGACCCTAAGGCAAATGTGCCTCAAACGTGAGGCCGCATTGCTATGCCCCCAGTAGAAGTTGAGACTCCCTTCTAGACTGAGAAGGAGGGTGACGAAGATAAGTCTGATAGTGGTTCACCGCAAATGACTCCCACGCACACTAAGATAGAATCAAAGGGGTCATAGGCTCTACAAGAATAAGTACAATCATAGGCCCCGGCTGACCCCAGATGGTGTGTTGTTCAAATGAAAGTGATCTATGATAAAGGGTTAGAGCCAAAAGAATAGGGCAAATTGTTTTGACAGTTCCATGAAGAATCTAGGCTGAACGACTTTGGTTTAGATAGGGTACCAAGGTTAAATGCTCAGATAGATAGACATGTACTACGATGGATTACACAGCAGTTGGGCAAGTATGCCCCTTACTTAGTCTATGAGTTTTATGCTACCTACCTAGACACACTTATCTGAGGCCTGCCAAAGAACAAGAAGGCTATTAAGCATCCTCGATTACAAGTGGTAAAGGTCAAGGGTCGGAGAGTTGAAATCTTGGAGAAGACAGTCTGATGGGTTCAGTTCAGGTCCAACTAAAGAGTGCCTCAGTCCACCATAGAGTATGATAGTCGAATCTCCCAAATGAGGAAAGTGGTGAACGAGAAAGACATAGGGGCCAAAATCGAGTTGCTGTAGTGGATTGCTGGTCAAGATATATCAGGAGGGTTTTGAACCGACGTGAGTCACAAACCACGTTGATCTGATAGTGAAAGCTCACCTATCTTTCCGGTCCAAGTTTTGGTGGTCGGTTATTCGTTGGCATATCCGGACCACTTTCATAATAATGTGATCACGCTAGACGTAGGGGCCAAAATCGAGCTGCTGTAGTGGATTGCTGGTCAAGATATATCAGGAGGGTTTTGAGCCGACGTGAGTCACAAACCACGTTGATCTGATAGTGAAAGCTCACCTATCTTTCCGGTCCAAGTTTTGGTGGTTGGTTATTCGTTGGCATATCCGGACCACTTTCATGATAATGTGATCACCCTAGAGCGAGTCGTGTTATTAGCCAACATCCTAGCTAGTTATGAGATAGATTGGGCTTGGATTATCTCTGAGCAGATTCACGAGTCTGCCGTCTGGAAGAGCACCTCACTGTCATTCCTTGTTTTGATCCACCATTTATGCAGTATAACAGGTGTTCGTATTGACCCCCACCAGGACCAGTACATAGAGGACACATGCACCATGGACCCCAGCCTGATCAAGGCTGATGAGAACCCGGTGACCCTGCCACGAGCAGTTTCTCCGGCCATCCCAAATCCGTTCACGGTTGAGCCTCAGTCTCAGGGTACGATTCCAGCCACCATCGGTACTACTCTAGCTGCTGCAGAGCCTTCCCCAACTGTTGAGATTGAGTGGACGCCATCCTCCAGTACTCCCATGTCACTACCCAAGCCTAGGGCCTAGACGTGACCGGCGGATGGGGAACCCGAAGGAACCCCAAACAAGCCTCATTGCATATCATTACACATCCTTGGTCACAGAAGCATTATAAAATAACATAAGAAATAATAAAAGGGCAAATTGGGACTAAGGGAAAAGGATTTATGTTAAAATAGCTTGAATATAATAAGTGAGTCAAAGCTCAAGCGTAATACACATCTTGTCCAACAACACATCTAATATAGAACTTAGCGGGGGCCAAGACAAGCAATTGGGCTCACCCTCATAGACAAATCATATAAAAGGAAATATAGTCGTTAATACATAGCATAGGAATATAGACCAATGTCCTAGGAATAGAGGACTCACCAACTAGCTAGAATGGATACCACTAGCCACGTGGAGAAGGATGATTACTAAATAGAGCTCTGGTTCCTATATGGTAACATCATATAGGCATAGAGTATGCGTTAGTACGTTTGAATATACAAAGTATATGGGATGCAATGCAACAAGCGATAAGCATCATAATCCAAAATGTATAACAATAGACATTGGGCATAATATATAGCAATATGTCATGTATGATCAATGCATAAGTAAAACATGTTTAATTAAATCATGTTCATATAGGATATCATATGTGTGGAAGAGACCAAGCTAGATTTCCAAAGTACGAAACCCTTGGTAGGTTGGTGATAATGCCGACCCATCACTTTGGTGGTGAGGTACTAACCCCTCACTAGTTTGATGAGTACAAACTCCCATCTAGGTTGGTGATGATGCCGCCCTATCACCCTAGTGCAAATGTACAAACCCCTTGATAGGTTGGTGATGATGTCACCTCATCACCCTGGTGCCAAGGTACAAACCCCTTAATGGGTTACCAAGGTACAAACCCCTTAATAGGTTAGTGATGATGTCGCCCCATCACCCTGGTGCCAAGGTACAAACCCCTTGATAGGTTAGAGGATAGTCACACCCTACCTCCCATGGTAATTGAGGCATACCCCTCAATTGGTTATGGTCAATCCAACACTATATATAGATATTTCATATACATACCTTCCTTCTATCATTATCATAACATCATATACATACTCTTATTTCACTATCATAACATCATTCATAACATTTCTCATATCTCATTTCATGATCATAGCATCATTCATAACATTTTTCATAGCTTATTTATCATCATAACATCATTCATAACATAAGACATGTTTTGGACCTTCAATTCCTCAATAAATCATAACCAAACATTTTATCAAACACTTGGCGGTTATGTAATAGGGGTAAAAGACCATGCAATTTAGAGATGAAATCATGCAAGAAAATCTGTAGTAAAATCATCAATCAACACCTTGCAACACCCTCAATACATACACATCAAAACCCCTCATCAAAACCAATATTAGATCCAAGATTTAGAGCTCAAAACATGCTAAAACAACCATACTTTAAAGAACTAAAATCGTTGTGCAATAAATTTCTCAATATACAAGAACCACAAGTAAAATCAACTTTAAATCATGAAATATTGGTAAAAAGAGGGTTTAGGCACCATGGGTGGAAGGACTTAATGGTTCAACACCACATACCTTAGCTTTGGAGAAGTTCTTGATGAAGATTGGAAATGAAGGCTTGAAGCTTGAAGAAAATCCTGGATCTGGAAGAGATTTTGACACTCGATTTTGGAGTGAAATTTAGTATAAGGGTTTGAGAGAGTATTTTATCAATATAGTGAAGAACCTAAGGGTTTTGGGACCTTGAATGAGCTTAAAAAAATCAATCTAGAGCTTAGAAAGGGTGGGAAAGGACCAAAATAATCCTTCTTAAATAGCTGTCTAACAGTTGTTATGGGTCCTATTACGACCCGTAGGTAGCACTATGACTCATACGACCCCTCATATGACCCTCTAGGCTCAATTTTTAAGTCTCTATAAATTGCTACGAACCTGACCTACGAGTCGTACCTCGACCTACGACTTGTAAGAGTAGGCTTGTAGTGCAACTCTGCACTAACAGTCTTCATTAAAATGACCATAACTTTTGATCCAAACTCTGAATGAGGTGAAATTGTCATGCCCCAAAGTCCCGTAGGGCAAACTGGCACCCGTTGCCAAAAAGGCTCAGGAGGACCAACCTGTAACTATATACATTCTATACATATTATAAGGGGTTTCTACGTTTGACGTGCCTTTAATAAGATAGATAGTGATAACAAGCCAAAAAGAGATGCATATGACTAGGCCATTGGGGCCACGCTGTCTAAAGTGCGAGACATGACTTCAC
>JAABOM020113903.1:0-23707 GCA_011800125.2 Solanum clarkiae | reverse complement strand
TATAAGAGATGTATAAAGTGAGCTTAAGCAGGTAGAAGGAATATGGCTCAATATGAATAAAATTCTATGCATGAGAAATATCATGTAATAAAAACATATCATAGAATCGTAAACTTGTTAAGACCATATGAGCCACTACATGGAATCCAACTTAAACTTCTATGTTGGCATGGGGAGACCCTTTTCCACATGGAACTCCATCAAATTTGCATGCATCATATTAACATAAATGGCCTTTGTGGATCCACTAGCCTAGCCTACAAGGACTCTTATGATGGCACATGGCTAGGGATATTGAGATTTGACTTTAATGGGTCATGCCTCAACTACCAGGATGAAACCCAACCTCAAGTCAACTCGGTGCTAAGTCATCCACGAATTTTTTTAAATACAACTTAGAATCATAAGTAGAAATCATAGGGGTCGCTCAAACATTAGGAATCACCAAGTGAGAATTGTCCTTTCATCTTGGTGACCTTTCTAAAACATCTTTCAGGGCAATTGTAAACATGTTTATATCTTTGAAAAACCATTACTAAAAATTTAACTTAAATACCCTAATTATCATCATATATCATAAAGTCTTACATGAAAACTAGGCAGACTAGGCTTTTTAAATTGAACAATTATAAATCACATAAGTCATAAGAAAATTTTTCTTTTTAAGAAACATCAAAAATGCCCAACCTTTATCAATGTCGAGACCCATCTTTGAGTCATCATTAATAGTTCAAACATGTATACATACTTGGTAAAATAGTTGTAAGATATCATCAGTAGAATTTAATAATATAAATATCATGAAATCACCATAAGCATTCATATTACTTAAGTAAAATAAAAAGGTAAAATACTTAAAAAGGAACTTTATGGGTAGAAGGATACCCAGAAATGAACTCACATACCTTGGGAAAACTTGAGAGAAATGAACTCAAAACTTTGAAGAAGAAACCTTGGAACCCTAGCCTTTTCCCTAACTTGTTCTTGAGAATGCTTTGCCTTAGAGAATTTTAGGAATTGAAGGAATGATGAATTTAGGGTTTTAAGGCTGATATAGGGTCCATTTCCCATCCCCAAAATGACATAGTTTATGAATATAAAAGATAGAAATGACAAAAATACCCCTCATTAAAACTATCACGTTCGACCTACGAAACCCCACTTATGGATCGTAAGTCAATCCACGGATCATAGGTCCCTTTCGTCTAGTAACACATCTGAGATTTGTGAAAAATGACTTTGCTGGACATAAAACCATGAACACTTATTATGGGTCCCGTAAACACTTGTAGGTTGTGGTTGGACTCATAGAGTCCTGCCGCACTTAGCCATTTTTCTCACTTTTCTAGATCTTATTCCATGATCCACCCTACGGGTCGTATCCTGTTTATAAGTTGTCTAGTAAAACATAGGTCACCTTTCAGCAAAATACAAATTTCCTTCATATCTGATAGTTCCACTCATGACCCTTCCTATGGACCACAATGCATTCAGCGGGCTGTCACTTGGTCTGTGGGTTGCTACATACTTAGAAACATTTCCCCTATCTGAAGCCTAATGTTTGAGGGTCAATCCTATGGGTCGTAAGTGCACCTATGGGCCATAAATTGCCCTTATAAACCAGACTTTATGCCATTTTAGGCTAACTTTTCTACACTCAAGGCTCCTAAACTAGAAGACATTACAGTTACCAAAAAAATATGATCTAAATTTTTCAAATGCAAAGACCACTACAAGAACTCCTGCACATTGACATATAATTCTTCTATGTAGCTAATGTCACCTAAACTACACCACCTTTTGAAGGTATAAGCGGTTGTTGTCAAAATATATAAACTCACCAAGATTAGGGTCGATCTCACATGAAATACGATGTAGACTTAGAGTAATTATGAGAAATTCAGATGAATTAACCTGCTTATCTTCCGAAAAGGGTTAGCTTGTAATCATAGTAAGCAAACTTAAAATAGAAGCAAGTGCTGTTAAATTAGTGAGAGAAGTAACTAGAGTATTGTGTTCCCTATGAATTCCTAACTTAGTATAGCGAGATATCGTAATAGTTTCTAATGTATAGCATGCAGAACTGGTAAGTCAAGTTTACCAAACTGTTTGATCCAGGCAAGAGGTAAATTCCACTACATGATTTGATCCATTTCCGCTGTGTGACATTATTAATAACCCTTACCTTTTGTTCCGGTACAATCTCCCTTTGATCTGGTTAGGTTGATTAGATGAGAGGGATCATATCTGAAACGCCCCTCATGTGCTTCAGAATGCCCCATAATCGTAAATTCCATATATCTCAAAATTCATATGTGATTTCAAAAATCTAACTTTATATTCTCGATCAGGGGGCAAAATTGAGTGAAAAATTGGTATAACCCAACTTATAGAAGACCCGTAGTGAAAAATAGTTTTCACCAATTTTTCATAATCTAGTGTCTGTCTGTGCCTTGGCCGTGATGTGCCAGGGGTGCGGACTAGTGTATTATGCAGTTCGCCGACTAGTGCATTATGTTCATTGGTTTTCTAATTCGCCCAAGGGCGCTGTGGTCATAACCCCATGCCTACTTAAATGTGAAATCACCCATGCTTAGTCATTTTTCAACTCTATAACTCACAAAATCCTATCTAAAACCTCTCTAAGACTCTGTCAATTCTCTCATTCAAATATAACGATTTCAAGCTCAATTGAAACTCAAGGACTCATTTCAAGCTCTAAGTTTACTTCAAGTTCACCTCAAGGGATTTAAGCCTTAAGGTATGTGGGTCTTCATCCTTGAATCCTTTCTTCCATGGAGCCCAACCTTCTCTTTTCATGAAAATTGCATGTTTTCAAGTTGTATTTCCTATGGGTATCTTTAATTATGAAATATGAATATAAATAATATTAGGGTTTCATCAAGTATTGATTGATTATGCATGAATAACTATTTCAAGTTTACTCCATGAATTGATTATATCTATTGAGACTATGCATGTTTGAACTATGAAACTATGAATTATCATGAATTTTTGTGATAGATTTCAAGGTACCCTACATGAGGGTTTTACTACATGTTGGTGGATTGATTTGCATTGAGTTTACTCATCTTGTTTTACTCTTGGATTTCATGATTTTTAACAAGTATCATAAACCCACCATGTATTTGATAAAATGACATAACAAGAATTCTCAAGTTATTGATGATCTATTATATGATTTACAAGTCAAGTAACTATACGATGATTAAGGGCTTTCAAGCATGTATTGAATTCAAGAAAAATATCTATAATATTACAAGTATCAAGTTAAGCCCTATTTCAAGATTTTGACCTCTGGTGAACCATTCATGTTAAAGTAAAGGTTTATGTATTATTATTATCTACTCTCATGTTCAAGTTAGGCACACTATTAAAGGTCAAACATATTTATAAGCTAATCAAGTCATGTTCTTACAAGCTATTTATGTTATGATTAAAGTATGATTATTTCAAGTATTCCATGGATAGGATGTTGGCGTGGACTATCTTCAAGGGTCCATACTCTTTTCCTCAAACGATGTGCCAACATAGGGTTATACTTTACCCTTGCTATTCTAGTGGATCCATCTAGTGTACTTTATCATGAATTCCTTTCCGAAATAGGTCTTGTTCCCCTATGGGGGTTACTTCATACAAAATGGATCATGTTCCCATTAGGAGAAATATGGTTTACCTTGGCAAGTAGAACACCTCTTTACCGATGAGGGGTAACCATCGGGATTCCAATTGTAGCTCGCTTGGTCTTACTGATGTCGGTTAAGGTCTCTTCCCACATATGTATGGTATATTATGCAAGTTGACTGATTTACAAGCATGTCTTATTACAAACATTGACCATGCATGCCATATTAAGATTATATATATCCATTGCTTATGATTATGCATTTTAAGTATACTGGCTTATGTCTTTGATGCATTGCACCCAGTATACTTAGTACATTCAAACATACTAACACAAACTGTATGCCTGCATGATATTATAATTAGGGATTGGAGCACCTTTTGAGCATCCTCCACGTGGCTAGTTCAGTACTTCAGAGAAAAGCATTGGTGAGTCCTCAAGTTCGAGGACACTATCTAGGTTACTCTTGCTATGTTGATACTTGTTTATGTTAAAAGCTTATAACAATAAGGGTGAGCCCAGTAAGTGTCTTGGCTCTCTCCCCATTCTAAGTTAGAGGTGTTTTTGGATACTATACTATGCTATAATTACGCCATGAGCTTGACACTTTTATTTCTTTTATGAATATCAAGACTTTCCTTAGTCCCACTTCCCTTTTTATTTTATCTTCTAATGCTTATTTTGCTCCGCGACTGAAGATGTGTGATTGATGTGCTAAGAGGCTTGTTTGGGGTACCTTTGGGTTCCCTATCGCGTGTCATGTTCAGGCCCCAGGCTTGGGTTGTGACAAACTTGGTATCAAAGAACTAGTTTGTTAATGATCCTCGTAAATCCAACACACAATGTTGATTAGAATCTTATTTATTGTTTTGAAGCGCGCCACAATTATGAATGGGAGGCTATGAGGTGTTTTAGGAAAATTTTCCCTTCTTCATCATCTATTCATGCTTTAAATGCACTAATAAGGCTTCCCCCCTAATGAATTCTATTTTCTCTTGAGGTCATGCCGATACCAAGGTGAAGACTAAGGAGAGCCTGTACTCCCGAGGAGCAACCGACTCCCCCGCTCCACAAGTTCCTCAGATGGAGGGGTAGACCATGATAAGTTCTGGGATGCTATCACAATGTTGGCCTGTGCTATGACCAACCAAATGAACTAAGGGGCCCAAGCCTCATGCTCTAACTCTGGCCTCAAGGGTGCTTCACAAGAATGAATCCACCGGAGTTCCATGGGTCTAAACCGAAAGAGGATCCCTAAGAGTTCATCAATAAGTGTTTAAGGTATTATCTATCATAGCAGTCAATTCGGAGGAGAAAGAAAAGTTAGCAGCCTACCAACTCGAAGGCATGGCCCAAATTTTGTTCACTCAATGGAAATTGGAGAGGAGAGATGATGATGCTATTCCTTGGGAGGAGTTCAAAGCTGCATTCCTCAACCGGTTCTTCACTATCGAGCTAAGGGAGGCTAAGATGATGGAGTTTATAAAACTTAAGAAAGGTTCCACAAGTGTGAGGGAGTATGACTTCAAGTTCAACAAGCCTTCCAAGTTGACCCTGGAGCTAGAATCAACAAATTTTTGTCGAGAATATCCAACTTGGTAAATGAAGAGTGTCATACCGCCATGCTAGTGAGTGATATGAATTTGTCTCGGCTCATGACATATGCCGAACAACTAGAAGGGCAAAAGATTAGAAAGAGAAGAAGTGGTGAGTCCAAGGGGGCTCAATTTGAAGGTGGTTTCGAAGGTTCTAGGGATGGTCGATTTCCTCAAGGCGACAAGTTCCAAGGCTTAAGGTCTTCCAATGCTCCTAACAAGGGATTTCAAGATGATAACCCAAGATTCTATGATGGTAATGGTGGAGTGTCTAATCCTAAGTGCGAAAAAAGCATGGGAAAAGCAAGGTGGCCTATGTTTGAAGAACTCTAATGCTTGCTTTAGTTGTGGTGAAATGGGTCATAAGGTTATTGATCGTCCTCATTCTCAACACAAAGGTAGAGATGGTCATCTTCAAGGCTAAGGTGCTAATGCGGGTCAAAGGGAAAAGGGAGGCCAACAAGGGGGTGATTCAAGGAAAAATAGGTTCTGTGCTCTCCAAGGAAGGAAAGGAGTGGAAGATGTGCCTGATGCAGTTACCGGTATGTTAAAGGTTGTTGATAATGATTATGTGCATTGATAGATCCGGGTGCCACTCTTTCTTTCATTACTCCTTTTGTTGCCAAAAATCTTCATGTGAATCCTGAACTGTTGTGTGAACTTTATGAAGTGCCTACCCCGATTAGTGAGTCCATTGTTGCTACAAGATTCTACAAAAATTATCCCAAGTTCATATTGCATAAAGTCTTGCCTTGTGATATTTTTGAATTAGATATGGTGGATTTTGATATCATTCTTGGGATGGATCAGTTACATACATATTATGCTTCCATTGATTTTAGAACCCATAAGGTTAAAATCCAATTCCCCAATAAACTCGTCCTTGAGTGGGAGAGTCATAATGTGGTGGCCAAGAATGGATTCATTCTTGTCTTAAAGCCCAAAATTTAATTTCTAAGGGTTTCCTTTGTCATCTTGTGAGAGCTAGGTATGTTAAGTCCAAAGTCCTTCCTATTGAATTGATTCCGGTAGTCAATGAATTTCTTGATATCTTTTCCGATGAGCTTCCTAGTGTTCCTCCTAAAAGGGAAACGGACTTTGGTGTAAACCTCCTTCCTAATACTCAACCCATTTTCATTCCCCCTTACCGTATGGCCCCGACAGAATTAAAGGAGTTGAAAAATCAATTGAGGGATTTGTTGGAGAAGGGTCTAGACATGACATGGCAAATGGAGAACCCGAAAGGACTGCAATCAAGCCTCTTAACATATTAGTACACATCCTTGGTCGTGGAATCAATTAAACAACAATAAAGTAATAACAATAAGGGCGTAGGGACTACGGGAAGTCCATCATTTCATAAAACATCAAAAGAGTCGAGGAGAGTCAAACTTATAGTATCATTACATAACTTATCTAACAACACCTCTAAATATAGAACTTAGCGGGGGCTAAGACAAGCAACTGGGCTCATCCACATAGTAAAATCATACAATAAAGGAAAGAGAGTCTTTATACATAGCATAAAATCAAAGACATTATCTCCGATATTGAGGACTCAATAACTTGCTTTGTAGAGATAGTACTAGCTATAGGGAGGACGAGGATGATCATGAGGAGCTACAGTTCCTACATGGTAACATTATGTAGGCATAAAATATGAGTTAGTATGTTTGAATGTACTAAGTATATAGGATGCAATGCGAAAAGAGAGAGGCAACATAATAAAAATGTATAATTAAACGATAAATGAGCATGTACCAATATGGCATGCATGAGTGATGCTTAAAGGAAAACATGCTTACATAGAACATGTTACATGTGTAGTAAGAGAAAATCATCATATACAAGAAACTTAGTACTCAGAATCCAAGGCGAACCACCTCTTAGAAGTGATTGAGGTACCAACCCCTCAATTGGTTGATAAACATGACCACCCTCCGTTAGAGGTGATTGAGGTACCAACCCCTCAACTGGTTGATGGATTGCTACCCACATCCAAGGAGATCGAGGTACCAACCCCTCAATTGTATGATGGACATGACCACCCTCAGTCGGAAGTGATTAAGGTACCAACCCCTCAATTGGTTGATGGCTTACCACCTCCATCCGAGGTGATTAAGGCATCACCCCTCAATTGGCTATGGTCAGCTCACAACACAATAGATACTTCTTATGAAATCAACATATATATACCATCCTTTCATCATCATATAGTCAACTTATATGCCATGCATTAGGCCTTCAACAATTCAAGAAACATAATCGAGACATTTTATCAAACACTTGGCGGGTGTGTAATGCTAGTGTAAAATCATGAAAATTCAAGAGTGAAATCATGCAAGAAAATTTAATGTGAAACCACCCACCAACACTTGGTAATACCCTCATGCAATATACATCAAAATTCTTCATGAAATCTCAAGATATATCTAAGATTCATAGCTCAAAGCATGCTCAAACAGTCACACTTTTATAAAATTTCAACATAGTTCATAGTCAAATTCATGATAGAAAATCCATAGGTAAAATCAACTTAGAAACTAGTAATTTCAGTAAAAAGGAAGCTTGAGAACTATGGGGGAAATGACCCAATTGTTGAAACCCATATACCTTAGCATTGGAGAAATTCATGATGAAAATTGGAATGGAGACTTGAAGCTTGAGTGAAATCCTTAAGATCCGGAATGAGTTTGAAATACTTGATTTTGAGTAAAATATTTGTCTAAGTGTTTGAGAGAGTATTGGTGAATATCTTGTGTGTTATGGTGTTGAAATATAGCTAAGTATAAGTATTTTCACGTATGGGAAGACTTAGGCCCAACACCCAAAAGCTTTGGACCAAACTGGAAAACTGGCAACAAAATAATATAGGTCCGTGTCTAGTCAATGATGCAGACCCAACATGGAGGAAATTTTTGCACAGGTTCACGACGGCTGCATGTCGCGGTACTAATGCTGATCGATTCTTGAAATTAAATTTTTGTGATATTGAAATTTTGATATGATTGCTAAAAAATTAGGATTAGACCCATGTCCCATTCAATTTTGCCCCCCTGAACAAGAATATGAAGTTGAACTTTTGATATCATGTATGGATTTTGAGATATATGGAAATTATGATTTTAGACACTTCCGAGGCATATTTTTGGGCATTTTTGGGATCGTTTCAGCAACCCAATCTTTCTTTCTATAAAAATTGCATGATTTCAAGTTGTATTACTTATGGGTACCTCTTATTATGAAATATGAGCATGAATTATATTGGGGCTTTATCAAAGTATTGTTGATTATGCATGAGTACCTATTTTAAGCTTACATTATGAGTTGATCTTTGTCTATTGAGACTATGCATGTTTTGAGCTATGAAACTATGATATATTATGAGTTTTGATTATGGATTTCAAGGTACTCTACATGAGGATTTTACTGCATGTTGGTGGGTTGATTTGCATTAAGTTTTTCATCTTATTTCACTATTGAATTGCATGATTTTGAATGAGCATCATAAACCCACCATGTGTTTGATTAAATGTCAAATCAAGAATTCTCAAGTTATTGATGATCTATTTCATGATTACCAGTTAAGTGACTATATTATGATTAAGGGCTTTCAAGATGTATTGAATTTATGAAAATTATTTATAATTTTAAAAGTTACAAGCTAAGCCCTATTTCAAGGTTTTCACCTCTTGTGAGCCATTCATTCTAAAGAAAGGGTTCATGTATGATATGATCTACTCTCATGTTTAATTTACGATCACAAGTAGAGGTCAAACATGTTTCAATAGCTACTCATGTAATGTTTCCATGTTTCTTACAAGATATATAATTTATGATTATTTCAAGTATTCCATGGGATTTGACTTAGCACCGATTGAGGATTAAGATGGGGGCTCGACTCAAGGGGTCCTTATATAAAGTCTTTAGTCTTTGAACTATGTGCCACCATAGGATTATGATTATTACCCTTGCTATACTAGTGGATCTATCTAGTCATATTGTCATGTTTGGTTTTGCCTTGGCTAGTAGAACACACCTAGCTGGGGTGTCATGCCCGTCCACCTTACAAAGGGGGTGTCATGCCTGTCCATCTTACAAAAGGGGTGTGATGCCTTGGATTCTAAGTTGTAGCTACTTGGTCTATGTCAGTTGAGGTCGCTTCCCACATATGTATGCTATTTTATGCAAGATGGATGATTTACAAGCATGTTTAATTATGAACATTGATCGTGCATGCTGTATGAAGATTATACATCTATAACCTATGATTATGCATTTTGACTATATTGGCTTATGTTTTGTTACATTTCATCCAAGATACTTAGTACATTCAAACATACTAATGCATACTCTATGCCTAAATGATATTACTATGTAGGGACCGGAGCACGTTTTTATCATCCTCCACGTGGCTAGTTGATACTTCAGAGATAAGCTTTGGCGAGTCCTCAATGCTGAGGACACTATCTACTTTACTCTTGCTATTTTGAGACTTCTTTATGTTGAACACTTGTCACTATGAGAGTGAACCCAGAGAGTGTCTTGGCCCCCGCTCCATTCCATGTTAGAGGTGTTGTTGGGTATTATGATGCACTTATGTTATGAGCTTGAATCTTTATGCTTTTATGGATATCAAGATTTCCCTTAGTCCCACTTCCCTTTTTGTTATATATTTTGTTGTTGTTTACTTTGCTTCCGTGACCAAGAAGGTGTGATTAATATGCTAAGAGTCTTGTTTGGGTCCCTTCGGGTTCTCATTCACCATTTCACATCTAGGCCCTAGGCTTGGGTCGTGACAAATTTGGTATTAGAGAATGAATTTGTTAATGGTCCACAAAATCCAACACATCGTATCAATTAGAGTCTTATTTATGATTGTGAAGCGCGCCACAACTATGAATGGGAGGTTATGAGGCATTTTAGGAAATGTTTCACTTCTTTATGGTCTATATCATGCTTTAGATGTGAGTGTAAGGCTTTTCCCCTAATGAATGCTCTTTGCTCTTCTAGATCATGCTGATTCCAAGAGAGAGACTAAGGAGAGCCCGTACACCCAAGGAGAAACTGGCCCCTCCCGCTCCTCAAGCTCATCAAGGTGGAAGGGTGGTCCAAGATGAGTTATTAGTTGCTATTACAATATTGGCTCATTCTATGACCAACAAATTAACCAAGGGGTCCAAGCCCCTCATACTCCTACTCTGGCTTCTAGGGTGAGGGATTTCACAAAAATGAACCCACCGGAGTTCCATGGGTCCAAGACAGATGAGGATCCCCAAGATTTCATATATGAGGTGTACATGGAACTATCCATCATAGGGGTCAATTCACAGGAAATGTCAGAGTTGGCGGCCTACCAACTCAAAGGGACGACTCAAATTTGGTTTACATCGTGGAAGTTGGAAAAGGGGAATGATAATGCTATCCTTTGGAAGAGTTCAAAGCCACATTCCTCAACCACTTTTTATCGAGCTAAGGGAGTCTAAGATGATGGAGTTATGAACCTTAAGCAAGGTTCCATGAGTGTAAGGGACTATGTCCTCAAGTTCAACAAGCGTTCTAAGTATGCTCCACAATTGGTTGCCGAACCTAGATCAAGGATGAACAAATTTGTGTCGGAAGTATCTGACTTAGTTAATGAGGAGTGTCATACCACTATGCAAGTAGGAGATATGGACTTGTCTTGGCTCATGACTTATGCCAAACTACTAGGGGGGAAAAGCTTAGAAAAAGAAAAAGTGGTGAGTCCAAGAAGGCTCGTTTTGAAGGTGGTTTCCAAGGTCTCAAGGGTGGCCGGTTTCCTCAAGGCCATAAGTTCCACGACCAAAGGTCATCCAATGCTCCTAACAAGAGGTTTGCTAATGATAGGGTGACCAACCCAAGATTCCAAGGTGGTAATGGAGGAATAATAAATCCTAGACGCCCAAGGTGTGAGAAGAACCATAGTGACCCATGCTTGAGAAACTCTAATGCTTCCCTTGGTCATGGTGAAGTGGGTCACAAGGTTGTTGATTGTCCTCATGCTAAAAATAAAGGTAGAGATGGTCGTGCATAAGGCCAAGGTGCTAATGTTGGTCCAAGGGTGAAGGGAGGCCAACAAGGGGATGCTCCAAGGTAAAATAGATTCTATGCTCTTCAAGGAAGGCAAGGGGTGGATGAGGTTCCTGATGTCATCATCAGTATGTTAAAGGTTTTTGATTTTGATGTGTATGTATTGATAGATTTGTGTGCCACTCTTTCTTTCATTACTCCTTTTGTTGCCAAAAAACTTCATATGAGTCCTGAATTGTCGTGTGAACCTTATGAAGTGTCTACCCCCATTGTTGAGTCCATTGGTCCTAGAAAAGTCTATAGAAATTGTCCCGTATTCATATTGCATAAAGTCTTGCCTTGTGACTTCGTTGAATTAGATATGGTGGATTTTGATGTTATTCTTGGGATGGATTGGTTGCATGCATATTATTCTTCCATTGATTGTGGTAGCCATAGGGTCAAATTCCAGTTCCCTAATGAGCCCATCCTTGAGTGAAAAAGTTGTGAGGTGGTGGTCAAGTGTAGATTGATTTCTTGTCTTAAATCTAAAAAGTTGATTTCTAAGGGTTGCCTTTATCATCTTGTGAGGGTTAGAGATGTTGAGTCTAAAGTGCTTCCTATTGAGTAGGTTTCGGTGATTAGTGAGTTTCTTAATGTCTTTACCAATGAGCTTCATGATGTTCCTCCCGAAAGAAAAATAGACTTTGGTATAGACCTCCTTTTAGATACTCAACCCATTTCCATTCCCCCTTACCATATGGCCTCAGCGGAATTGAAGGAGTTGAAGGATCAATTGAGGGGTATGGTGGAAAAGGGTTTCATAAGGCCTAGTAAGTCACCTTGGGGTACACTGGTGTTGTTTGTGAATAAAAAGGATGGTTCACTTAGAATGTGCATTAACTACCAGAAACTTAATAGGATTACCATAAAGAACAAGTACCCTCTATCAAAGATTGATGACCTTTTTGATCAACTTCAAGGGGTTAGTCACTTTTATAAGATTGATCTTCAGTTCGGATATCACCAAGTGAAAAAGAGAGAGTGTGATATTCCAAAGACGATTTTTCGAACTAGGTATGGGCACTTTAAGTTTATTGTTATGTTTTTTGGGTTGACTAATGCACCAGCTATATTTATGGATCTCATAAATAGGGTATTTAAAACCTATGTTGACATATTCGTGGTGGTCTTTATTGATGATATCTTGTTTTACTCCAATAGTAAGGAGGACCATGTGAATCACTTGAAGGTGGTGTTGCAAATCTTAAGAGAGGAGAGGTTGTATGCTAAATATAACAAATGTGAGTTTTGATTGAAAGAGGTTGCTTTTCTAGGGCATGTGGTGTCAGGTGATAACATTAAGGTGGATCCTAAGAAGATGGAGGTGATTAGAGATTGGCCTAGACCCTTGACTCCATCGGATATTAGGAGCTTCTTGGGTTTGGCGGGCTACTACCGGAGGTTTGTGAATGGTTTTTCTTCTATTGCCTCCCCTATGAAAAAGTTGACCCAAAAGAAGGCAAAATTCGTGTGGACTGATGAATGTGAAAAGAGTTTCCAGACTTTGAAAGATAAACTTGTCTCTGCTCCTATCTTAGCTCTACCAGAAGGGTTGGAAGAGTTTGTGGTATATTGTGATGCCTCAAGAATTGGTTTGGGGTGTGTTTTGATGCAAATTGGCAAGGTGAGAACATATGCCTCTAGATAACTTAAGGTGCATGAGAAGAATTATCCCACATATGATCTTGAATTGGCGGCCGTAGTTTTTCTTTGAAAATGTGGCATCACTATTTGTATCGAGTTCATGTTGATGTGTTTACTAACACAAGAGTCTCCAATATGTGTTCACCCAAAAAGATCTTAACTTGAGACAAATAAGGTGGTTAGAGCTCCTTAAAGACTATGATATAGTGTACATTATAATCCTAAAAAGCTAATGTTGTGGCTAGTAGAGTGTCCATGGATAGTATAGCGAATGTTGAGGATGATCGCAAGGAGGTGTCTAGAGAGGTTCATCGGTTGGCTAGAATGGGGATTCGGTTGAATGAAGTTGAAAAAAGTAGTGTAGTGGTTGTTGATTGTTCTAAATCTTCTTTGATTGAGGAGGTAAAATCAAAACGAGATCTTGACCCAACATTGTTAGAGTTGAAGGCCTTAGAGAAAGATGGAAAGGTGGAGGTTTTCTCTCATAGGGGAGATGGTTCCCTTAGGTACCAACGTAGGTTGTGTGCACCTAATGTTGATGACTTCAAGGAGTTGGTCATGATGGAAGCCCATAATTCATCCTATTCTATTCACCCCAGTTTTACAAAGATGTATAGAGACTTGAGGGAGTGTATTGGTGGGGTGGTATGAAGTGGGACATTTCCAAGTTCATATCTGAATGTCATATTGCTAACAAATCAAAGCGGAACGTTAAAGGCAAGGTGCCCTAGTCCAAGATATATAAATTCCTACTTGGAAATGGGAAGAAGTCAACAAGGATTTTATGGTTGGGTTGCCTAAGACTTGGAAACACTTTGATCCTATTTGGGTTGTTATGGATAGAATGATAAAGTCGGCTCACTTCATACTGGTCAAAACCACATGGTGTTGAATATTATGCCAAATTGTCTATACATTAGTTAGTTAGATTGTATGTGGTGCCCTTGTCTATCATTTCAGATCGTGAAGCTCAATTCACTTCTCACTTTTGGAGGTCCTACCAAAGAGGTCTTGGTACCAAAGTTGAGCTTAGCATGACTTTTTATCCTCAAACAGATGGTCAAGCTGAGAGGACTATCCAAACTCTTGAGGATATGCTTAGAGCTTGTGTTTTGGAGTTTAAAGGTAGTTGGGATGAACATCTTCCACTTATAAAGTTTGCTTACAAGAATAGTTACCACTCAAGCATTGGTATGGCTCCTTTTGAAGCTTCATATGGTAGGCATTGTAGATCCCCAGTTAGGTGGTTTGAAGTAGGGAAAATGGCTTTGCTAGGTTCGGATTTTGTCATGGAGAACATGGAGAAGGTGAGGTTGATAAGGAAGAGATTGAAAACAGCCAAAAGTAAACAAGTCCAACTCCAATACGAGGAGAAGAGATCTTGAGTTTAAGGTTGGTAATTGGGTTTACTTGAAGGACTCACCCATGAAGAGTATGGTTCGTTTAAGCAAGAAAGGAAATTTAAGTCCCAAGGTTTATCGGTCCTTATAAAGTTTTGAGAAGAGGGGGTAAGGTTGTATATGAGTTGAAATTGCCTATGAAGATGAATATGGTTCATCCAGTCTTCCATGTGTCAGTGCTATAGTGCCCTTGGAGGTTGTGGGTGTTGTAGAAGATAATTTGCCCTATGAGGAGGTCCTGGTGAAGATTTTGGATAGACAAGTGAAGAGGTTGAGAAACAAAGATGTAGCTTCCGTCAATTCCTTTGGGGGAATCAACAAGTTGAAAGTGCAACATGAAAAGCCGAGGCGGACATGAAAAAGTAATACCCATATCTTTGCCACTCTATCAAGTCAAAGGTACATTTAAGTCCCCTATATGATTTCACGTCTTAAGTTTCAACCCTTATATCATTTTGCATGCATTCTTGTTCATGGTAGCAAGTTTATGATGATTTTTGACATTCATGTTGAGATTTTTAAAAAGTGATGTTGAAATGCATTTGTTGCATTCATGTCAGGATGAAATGTTCATGATTACTTATCTTATATATGTTTCTTTGACATTCGGGGATGAATGTTCTCAAGGGGGAGATATTGAAATGCCTCAAAAATGTGCTTCATTATCGTAATTTTCATATATTTCAACATCCGTACATGATATCAAAAATCCGACTTCATATTCTTGATCAGGGGAAAAATTGAGTGGGAGATGAGTATAACTCAAATCTTAGAGGATTCATAGCGAAAAATAATTTTTGCTAATCCAGACAACATCGACGCCTCGCTGTGACGTACTAGGGGGCGAAGCAGAGTAAAATATTCCTTCACATTGGGGAACAGACACAGACCAATACAACTTTTTCCTTGGTTTTTCCTAAACACCCATGTGCATTGGGGTCATAGCCCTATGTCCACTAAAACCTGAAATCACCCATACTTAGCCATTTTTCAACTTTATATCACTCAAAACCCTCACAAGAAACTCTCTAAGACAACCAAATATCTCATACTAAATTCAAGGATTTCAATCTTAACTTTGAAACTCAAGGATTTACTTCAAGCTCTAAGTTTCCTTCAAGCTCATCTCAAGAAAATCCAAGCTTGAGGTATGTGGGTTTCATCCATTGGGTCCTTTCACCCATGGAGCCTAATCTTTCTTTTATAAATATTGCATGATTTCAAGTTGTGTTACTTATGGATATCTCTTATTATGAAATATGAGCATGAATTATGTTGGGTCTTTATCAAAGTATTGTTGATTATGCATGAGTATCTATTCTAAGCTTATACTATGAGTTGATCTTTGTCTATTGAGACTATGCATATCTTGAGCTATGAAACTATGATCTATAATGAGTTTTGATGATGGATTTCAAGGTACCCTACATAAGGGTTTTACTACATGTTGGTGGGTTGCTTTGCATTAAGTTTTCTCATCTTATTTGACTGTTGAATTGCATGATTTTGAACAAGTATCATGAATCCACCTTGTGTTTGATAAAATGTCAAGTCAAGAATTCTCAAGTTATTGATGATCTATTTCATGATTTGCAAGTCAAATGACTATATAATGATTAAGGGATTTCAACTATGTATTGAATTCATGAAAATTATTTATGATTTTACAAATTACACGCTAAGCTTTATTTCAATGTTTTTACCTCTTGTGAGCCATTCATGTTAAAGTAATTGTTCATGTATGATTATGATCTAATCTCAAGTTTCAAGTTAGACTCACAACTAAAGGTCAAACATGTTTCAAGAGCTACTCATGTCATGTTTTCATATTTCTTATAAGATATACAAGTTATGATTATTTCAAGTATTCCATGGGATTTTACTTAGCACCTATTGAGGCTTAAGATAGGGGCTCGACTCAAGTGGTCCTTATATAAAGTCTTTAGTCTCTAAACTACGTGCCACCATAGGATTATAATTATTACCCTTGAGGTTCTAATAGATCCATCTAGTAATGTTATCATGTTTGATTTGCCTTGGCAAGTAGACCACACCTAGCCGGGGGTGTTATGCCTGTCCACCTTACCGAGGAGGTGTCATGCCTTGGATTCAAAGGTGTAGCTACTTGGTCTATGTCACTTGAAGTTGCTTCTAACCTATGTGTGCTATATATATATATACATATATATACATATATGTATATATATATATATATATTGTGCAGGATGAATGATTTACAAGAATACTTTTTTATAAGCATGGATCATGCATGACATATTGAGATTATACATCTATTGCCTAAGATTTTGCATTTTGACTATATTGGTTTATGCTTTTTTGTATCATATCTGGCATACTTAGTACCTTCAAATGTACTAACAGATATTCTATGCCTGCATGATATTACCATGTAGGGATCGGAGCACCTTTTGATCATCTTTCACGTGGCTAATTGATACTTTAGAGATAAGATTTGGTAAGTCCTCAAATTAGAGGACACTATATTACTCTTGCTATTTCGAGACTTCTTTATGTTGAACACTTGACACTCTGAGGGTGGGCCCGGAGAGTGTCTTGTCCCCCACTCCATTCCATGTTAGAAGTGTCATTGGATATTATGATGTTCTTATGCTATGAGCTTGATTCTTCATGCTTTTATGAATATCAAGATTTTCCATAGTCCCACTTCCCTTTTTATTAAATCTTTTGTTGTTTCTTACTTTGCTTCTGCGAACAAGGTTGTGTTATTGATATGCTAAGAGGCTTGGTTGGGTCCCTTAGGGTTCTCATTCATCGTGTCACGTCTAGGCCCTATGCTTGGGTTGTGATACAAGTGAAGATATTGAGAGACAAAGATTTAGCATCCATCATGTCACGACCCAAACTAGGGCCTAGGCGTGACATGACGAATGGAGAACCCGAAGGGACCCCAAACAATCCTCTTAGCATATCATACACACATCCTTGGTACAGAAGCAAAATAAATGATAGTGAATAATGTAAATAAAGGAATTCGAGACTAAGGGAAAGAGTCAAATTGTAATAAATCATTAAAGGGTCAAAGCTCAAAGCATAAGCACTTCAATTATTCCAACAAGACCTCTAAACGTAGACTTGAGCTGAGGCCAAAAAATTTTTCGGGCTCACCCTCATAGTATCAAATATCCAACATAAAGAGATAAACAAAGCACAAGAGTATCATAGCTTGTGTCCCCGAACTTGAGAAATCATCAAAGCTTATCTTTTAAAAGACAATCTAGCCAAAGTGGAGGATGATCAATGGGTGCTTTGATTCCTACATGTTAACATATGTAGGCATAGAGTATGCATTAATATGTTTTAATGTACTAAGTATGTAGAATACACTGCTAACAAGGGATAGGCAACACAATCAAAATGCATAATTATAAACAAAGGATAAGTATAACATCAATATGGCATACATGAGAAATACTTAAGGAAAAACGTGCTTGTAAATCATAATCAAGGAATACAAACGCAATATGGACTACATACTCCACCTTTTACCAACATGCCTAAGATGGGCCAAATAGCCACCTACTTGCCTTATGGTATAACCTTTTCAGAGAGTGTTACCATTACCCCTACCTTACAACATAGTCTTTTTGATAGGTAGTATAAGACGTCTCCTAATTTATGATATAATCTTTTGGGTAGGAGCTGTGATTCATTCTACCTTATGACATAGCCTTTTCTATAGAATGTCCATACTTTACGATATGATCTCTACGATAGGAACCATTAGTCATTCTACATTACGATATGGCCTTTTCGGCAGAATGTCCTTATCTTACAATATAACTTTTTCGGTAGGACTCATAGAAATAACTCATCAAACCATTACATTTCAAGTTTCAAGAAAGGGGTTCTCAATTTTCTCAAGAACACAACAAATATGGAAGCACAACAATCTACTTGCAACACCATAGGTACTTCTGATGAATTCAACACATACCCACATTCCTTTCATCATCTTAAAGCCACTTGATTCATAAGCCATGCAGTAAACCCTCAATTACTCAAGAACCCTAACAAAACATTTTATCAAACACTTGGTGAGTGAGTAATGCCAGTTCAAAATCATGCAATTCAAGAGTGAAATCATGTGAGAAAAATCAATTTAAATCAACCCACCAACACTAGGTAATACCTCTTATAGGATATATCAAAACCCCTAATCAATTCACACAATAGATCATAGCTCCATAGCTCAAAACATGCATAGTTGAACAACATTTCATAAACCCCCAAGATAGTTTATACTCAAAGTTCATAATAAGATACACCCATAGATAAACAAACTTGAAAACGTGCAATTTATATAAAAAGAAGGTTGGGCACCATGGGTGAAAGGACCCAATGATTGAAACCCACATACCTTAATCTTTGAGTTTCTTGAAGAAAACTTGAGAAGGACTTGGGGCTTGACTTGGTTTCGTTGAATTCCAACAAACTTCTTGAAAACCTTGAGAATGGATGGAGAATTTGATAAAGATTAGTACGGAATTTTGAGAGGCTTTTGGTGAGTTTTTTGGGCTCAAAATGGCTGAAGAATGAGGAATTTTAGTATATATGGGTATTGGTTATTATCCAATTGCCCTGGAGTAAAAAGATTTTTTTTGAAAATTGTTGAACTAGTCCGCGCCAGGTCAGCATCATGGACTGGTCGCAGACAACTACTGTTTTTGCAAAATTTTACCAAAAATTATTTTTCTTGGCACAGACTAATTATACCTTGTAGGTACTCGTCCCCCCGCACAATTTATTCCTCTGAACAAGAATATGAAGTCAAATTTACAAAATTCTACACGGATTTTTAGATATTAAAAAAATACATCATAGGGTCATTCCGAGCTATGAGGAGGGGTATTTAAATGTCACCAATTTTGAGATATAAAGAAATTATGATTATAGGGCATTCCTATGCAAATGTGAGGTATTTTGATATCTTCCCATTGGAAATATTCATCCCCGAATATCAATGAAACGTATATAAAAGAAGTAGTCAAGACAATTTTAGCTCACATAAGAATGCAACAATGCACTTAATTATCATTTCAAAATCTCAACTTAAGTTTCAAAATTACCATGAACTTGTCAATATAAACATGAATGTATGAAAATGACACGAGGGCTAAAACTTAGGACTTGAAATCATATAAAGGACTTAGTTGTTATCGTACGCTTGAATAGAGTGAAAGAGGTACGAATATCACTCCTTTATGACTACTTTGGCTTCCCTAGTGACTCATTCGTCATGTCGATTCCCCAAAAGAACCTTGATAGAAGTTACATCTTGCCTCTCAACCTTCTCACTTGTCTATACAAGATTTCTACCGGAACCTCCCATAAGTCAAATTATCCTTCATCACACCCACACCCTTCAAAGTCACCACAGCACTTGGGTCACCACACACCACCTTAACATAGACACATGAAAAACTGGATGACCCATATTCATATCCATAGGCAACTCCAATCCTTATGCAACCTTACCAATTTCTCCTCCAAAACCTAGAAGTACCTACAAACCTTAACCCAATTGTCAATCGTAAACACACATAGTCCACTTTAGCAAAAAAACCACCATCTCCCCCTTGGGAGAAAACCTCCACTCTACTATCCCTCACCAAGACCTCTAACTTTATTAAGGCGGAATCAAGGCCTTTCTTAAACTAGACCTCTTCAACCAAAGAAGAGTTGGACCATTAAAACCACTACACTACCATTCTCAACTTCACCCAAGCTTATCCCAACCTAGTCAACCGATGTACTTCTCCAACTGCCCTCTTATTACCCAAAAGATCCTCGTTTTCCATAATTAGCAAGCAATCTCACATTCCTCAAAATTTGCAACATCTCCCTCAAATAATTCATAAGCTCTTCCTCACTTCCAAAAATGAATCAACATACCGTCACCAAAGACCACCACAAATATGACAAAGTAAGGTTTAAAGACACTATTCGTGAGACCTATAGACATAGCCGGTGCATAAGACAAACCCAAAGACACTACCCCGAATTCAAAATATCGGAAAGGACATGAAGGACTCATTGACCACTGGAATCGACTCAATAGGAAGGACCCTAGGCTCAACACCCCTACCCTTACAAGATCATAAATGCAACCCTTAGAAATCAATTGGACCTACCCCTTCAACAGCACTTTACAATCCCCACTCAAGGACGGGTTCATTAGGGAATTGGGATCCAACTCTATCGGTCTTAAAATCAATGGAGACATAATATGCATGTGACCGAACCACCCCAAGAATGACATCAAAATCCACCATATCTTATTCAACAAAATAACAAGGAAAGACCTAATGCAATACGACCACGGGACAATTTCTATAGACTCTTTTAGCAACAATAGACTCAACAATGGGGTAGACACCAAGCGGGTTTACACAACAATTCAAGACACACATGAAGCCCACAAGCAATAAAAAGAATAATAAAAGAAATAGTGGCATCCGGACCCGTCAATGCATATACATCTAATTCAAAGGAAACTTCAACATACCGGTAGCAACATCGGGCGCCTCATCTACCCCTTGCCTCCTTTGAAAAACATAGAACCGATTATGTCATGGAGCACCCCCTTGTTGGCCTTCTTGAACTCTTTGATCAATAGGTCCACCTTGCCCTCGTGGCTGGCCATCTCCAATATTTTTTTTGAGAATATAGGCAATCTTGAATTTTGTGGCCCATCTCACTACACCCAAAACATGTACTCATGTTCCTCTAACATGTACCACTATGTTTCCTCCCATATTTTAGGCATCTAGTATGATTCATCCCGTCATCTCCTTGGGGCCTTGGGTTTGGCACCCCATCCTTAGCAACCCTCTTGTTTGGAGCATCGTCGGACTCTTGATCTTGGGAGGTACTATCAAATTGAGCCCTCTTGGACCCCTCACCTCTCCTCTTTCTAAGATTCTCCCCCTCAAGTTGCTCGACATAAGTCATTAGCTGAGAGAAATTCATATCACTTATCAACATGGAAGCATGACACTCCTCATTAACCAAGTCGGACACCCTCATCATAAATTGATTCATTCTAGACCTCGGCTCGGCCACCAATTGAGGAGCATACTCAGAGATCTTGTTGAACTTGAGGGATACTCCCTCACACTCAAGAGCCTTGCTTAAGATTCATGAACTCCATCAATTTACCTTCCTTAAGTTTAATAGGAAAGAACCAATTGAGGAATGTGGCTTTGAACTCCTCCCAAGGAATGACATTGTCATTTCTCCTCCCCCCATTCCATTGCACAAACCAAATTTGAGCCACTCCTTTTAGTTTGTAGGCCACTAGTTCCACCTTCTCCTCCGAATTGACCCCCATAATAGATAGCACGTTTTACACCTCATCTATGAACTCTTGTGGATCCTCATCCGTATTGGATCCATGAAACTTTGATGGGTTCATCCTAGTGAAATCCCTCACCCTAGAAGCCAGATTGGGAGCACAGGGGGCTTGGGCCCCTTGGTGAATTTGGTTGGTCATAGCATGTGCCAACATAGTAATAACATTCCAGAACTCAACTTCGGTAGCCCCTCCATCTTGATGAGATTGAGGAGTGACATAAGCTGGTTGTCCCACAGGTGCATGACCCTTCCTTGGTCTTCCTCTTTGTAGTAGCATGGTCAGCAACTAGAAGAGCAAAGAACATTCTTTAGGGGAAAAAGCCTTGCCTTACAACTAAGGCATGATATAGACCATGAAGAAGTGAAACATTTTCTAAAACACCTCATAGCCTCCCATTCATAGTTGTGGCATGCTTCACAACTATGAATAAGACTCTAATCGATGTGGCTTTTGGATTTCGAAGACCATTAATAACCTAGTGCTCTAATACCATAATTGTCATGACCCAAACTAGGCCTAGACGTGACATTACAAATGGAAAACTCGAAGGAACCCCAAACAAGCCTCTTAGCATATCATACACACATCCTTGTTCGCGGAAGCAAAATACACAATAGTTAATATTATAAATAAAGGAATTTAGGACTAAGGGAAAGAGTCAATTTGTCATAAATCATTAGAGAGTAAAAGGTCATAGCATAAGTACTTCAATTATTTCAACAACACCTCTAAATATAGACTTGAGCAGGAGCCGAGAACACTTTTCGGGCTCACCCTCATAGTGTCAAATATCCAACATAAAGAACAAAATAAAGAACAAGAGTAGCATAGCTTGTGTCCTTGAACTTAAGGACTCACTAAAGCTTATCTTTCGGAAGACAATCTAGCCACGTTGAGGATGATCAACTGGTTCTCCAATTACTATATGATAACATCATGTAGGCATAAAGTATGCGCTAGTACATTTGATTGTACTAAGTATATAGGATGCAATGCAAGAAATGGATAGGGAATTCAATGAAAATGCATAATTATAAAGAAAGGATAAGTATAACATCAATATGACATGTATGATCAATGATTAAGGAAAAATATGCTTGTAAATCATAATGAATGAATGCAAACTCAATATGGAATACATTCTCAACCTTTCACCAACATGCATGAGATGGACCAAATAGTCACCCACTCACCTTACAATATAAACTTTTTGAAGAGTATTACCAATACCCCTACCTTATGACATAGTCTTTTTGATGGGTAGTATAAGATGTCCCCTACTTTACGATATAATCTTTTGGGTAGGAGTTGTGATTCATTCTATCTTACTCCATGGCCTTTTCGGTAGAATGTCCACATCTTATGATATGATCTTTTTAGTAGGAATCATTAGTCATTCTACATTAAGACATGACCTTTTTGATAGAATGTACATACCTTACAATATAATCTTTTAGGTAGGAGTCATAGAAATAGCTCATCGAACCATTACATTTCAAGCATCAAGAAAGGACTTCTCAATTTTCTCAAAAACACAATAAACATGGGAACCCAAAAATCTATTTCCAACACCATAGGTACTCTTGATGTATTCAACAATGCCCATATTCCTTTCATCATCCTAAAGCCACTTGACTCATAAGCCATGCAATAAGCCTTGAATAACTCAAGAATCCTTAACAAGATATTTTATCAAACTCTTGGCAGCGGAGTAATGCTAATTCAAAATCATGCAATACAAGAGCAAAACCATGTGAGAAAAATTAATGTAAATCAACCCACGCACACTAGGTGATACCCTCTTACAAGATACATCAAAATCCATAATCAATTCATACAATAGATTATAGCTCCATAGCTCAAAACATGCATAGTTGAACAACATTTCATAAAACCCCATTTATACTCAAAAATCATAATAAGATATACCCAT
>JAABOM020113882.1:0-23717 GCA_011800125.2 Solanum clarkiae | reverse complement strand
TAATAATAATAATAATAATAATAATAATGATAATAATAATAATAATAATAATAATAATAATAATAATAATAATAATATACACAACCAAGAGAAATTCCTACATAGAAAGTCACAACTACAGCGTACAAGGGCCAACTTCTGAATACAATAGACGACTGTCAAACAGAAAGAGACTGCTGAATGTCCAGAGTTATTTATGGTCACCAAAGTCTCCTAAATCATCCACAAGCCTCTAAATTAGTGATCGTGGCTAGTACCTAAACCTGCATAATAGGAAGATGTAGAAATGTAAGGGTGAGTGCTGGTAACAAGCACCTAGTAGGAATCATCGACTGACTAAGTGAAATAAAGTAACTATAGTATGCCCAAATATAGAAACTATATTAAAGCTAGAAGTTTAATCCTAGGTCAAGGACTAAGCATATCTAGAGAATCACAGAACCGCCAACTGGATAACCCACATAGTGTGCAAAGATATTGATTGACTAACCCAAAGATCCAATATCAACTATGCTTGACGCATTTGGATACCCAATAGTACAGAGATAGAGGATCTAACAATGTGGGAACCCAACTAATAGTAAGTGTATCGGTAACATCCTCGTATCTTAATGGCCAGAATCTAGTTACATATCACAACCCAACTGACAGAACACAATGGAACCCAACTCCCAGTATCACAAAGCCAAGGTGTTGGACTGTACATGGGTGTAAGGCCATAATTTATATGTCTGTACGCCTCCTGATCCTCCGTAAGCCCAGAGGGTGTAGACTATGATCGCATATGTGAGAGTATTGAACATTACAAATAAGGTGGCAGGAAGAGATTCTAACAACATGGTCAGTTTAGTGGACCCTTGCCCCGAGGCAGTGAGTTTAAGGGACAACCATCTTAGTGGAAGGGGTGCAGGAATTGTTATGGTGGAGGTGAGGTGGGGCATTTGGCTAGACATTATCCGTATCATGCACCCCCTCACTTGATTATCTAAGAGGTAGGAGACCAGGATTTGTTGTCATTGTGATGAGGTTGGACACTTGGCTCATCATTTTCATCACC
Source organism: Solanum clarkiae (assembly GCA_011800125.2). NCBI lineage: Eukaryota > Viridiplantae > Streptophyta > Magnoliopsida > Solanales > Solanaceae > Solanum > Solanum clarkiae. Next base: position 22,660 of record JAABOM020113882.1, on the reverse strand, counting down.
GTGTACCTCCTGCTCATACTTCAGGTTCTCAGCTAGCTCGTCCAGTTCTAGCACCGGTACCCAGGGACAAACCTCAAGCTATGAGAGGTGGTGCTAGAGTAGGTCATGGTATATTGAGAGGTAGTGCCCATAGTGCCCCACAAGTTAGTAGTAGTCATAGAGTTTTTATGTTATTCTAGATAGTGCCGAGGCAGAGGTTTCTGATGGAGTTATCACAGGTGGTTCCGATGTGCTGCCATTCAAATTAAGATTTATTTGATCTAGGATCTACTTATTCTTACGTATCAACTTATTTTGCTTCGGATATTGATATTATGTATGAGTTGCTTGCCGAGCCTATCTGTGTTTTCACCCGTGAAATGCTCGAAAAAGTGCCCAATAATGTGCCTCAAAAATGCCCATTTCATAATTTCCATATATCTCAAAATCTGTGCATGATATCAAAAATTTGACCTCATATTCTTGATCAGGGGGCAAAATTGAGTGGAGAATGGGTATAACCCACATGTTAGAAGACCCATACCGAAAAATGAATTTTGCCAACTTTGCATTTCCAGTGAGGATCCGCGACACCTCCGCGACGCAGACCCATCGCGAAGATGTGTATTTTGTTGCCAGTTTTACTATTTCGGCCTAAGGCTTTGGGGCCTTGGGCCTAAGCCCTCTTATGCATAAGACTACCTATACTTAGTCATTTTTCAATCCCATTTCATTCAAGACATTCCCTAAAACCCTCTCTAACACTTGACCAATATTTCATCCAAATTCAAGTGTCCCAAACTCATTCCGGATCACAAGGAATTCACTCAAGCTTCAGGTTCTCATTCAAATCTTCATCAACGAAATCCCCAAATTTGAGATATGTGGGTTTCAACCATTGGGTCCTTTCATCCATGGTGTCCAACATTCTATTTCATGTAAATTGCATGTTTTCAAGTTGGTTATCTTTGAGTATCTCTTATTATGAAAGTAGGTTATAAACTATGTTGGGGTTTCATAAATGTGACTGTTTATGCATGTTTTGAGCTATGAATCTATGACCTATTATAAGATTTGATGAGGCATTTCAAGGTATCTTGCATGAGGGTATTAGCAAGTGTTGGTGGGTTGATTTACCTTGAGTTTTCTCTCTTGATTTCACTCATGGATTGCATGATTTTGAACTAGTATTACACATCCACCAAGTGCTTAATAAAATGTCAGATTAAGAATTTTTGAGTTATTGATGATCTATTGTATGACTTATGAGTCTAGTGACTTTATGACGATGAAAGGAATGTATGCATGTGTTGAATTCATAAAAAGTATCTATAGTATTGCAAGTTGACCACACCTTGTTAGGGGGTTGACATGCCCAATCACCTTGTGAGGTAGTGACAAGCCTTAACCACTTTGTTGGGGGATGACATGCCCGTATTACTAAGTTGAGGAGAATATACCTTGACCACCTTGTCAACCCGTACTACTATGTTGAGGGTATATACCTTGTCGGGGGGGTGACATGCCCGTACTACTACGTTGAGGGGTATGTACCTTGCGGGGGGTCACATGCTCGTACTACTGTGTTAAGGGGTATGTACCTCAATCACCTTCCAAAGGGCTGACATGCCTTGGATTCCAAGTACTAGTTTTCTTGGTCTATGATGATAGTCTCTTCCTACACATGTAATATGCTCTATATAATCAAGTTTAACGACAAGCATTGATCATGCATGACATGTTGTTAGTATGCTGTCCTTTACTCATGATTATGCATTTTGACCTTGTTGCGTATCTCTTGTTCCATTTCATCCTACATACTTAGTACATTTAAACGTACAAATACATACTCTATGTCTACATGATGTTATCAAGTAGGAACTGGAGCTCCTCACAACCATCCTCCACGTGGCTAGTTGTGATATCTTAAAGATAAGCTTTGGTGAGTCCTCAAGTTCGGGGACACTAGCTATACTACTCTCATTTATGTTAATTCTTCATGGTGAACTCTTGATAGTATGAGGTTAAGCTCGGAAAGTGTCTTGGCCCCCGCCTAAGTCTATGTTTAGAGGTGTTGTCGGACAAGTGATGTAATTGTACTATGTTCTTGACTCTTGTTTTTTTATAGTTATCTAAAACATCCCTTAGTCCCTTTATCCTTATTTCTACTCTCTTGTTGTTGTTTAATTGTTTCCGCGAACAAGGATGTGTAATTGACTTGTTAAGTGACTTGTTTGGGGCCCTTCGGGTTCCTATTCGCCGTGTCACATCTTGTCCCTAGGCTTAAGTCATGACAAACATGGTAACAGAGAACTAGGTTGTTAATGGTCCTTGGCAAATAGAAGGAACATGTATCACACATGTAAAATCTGAGAAAGTCCCACATGAATATTCTACCATAACGGGCATCATCCAACACACCGCATCGATTAGAGTCTTGTTCGTGGTTGTGAAGTCCCACTAGGAGGGTTTGATGTTAGTCACCATCAAACAACAAGCAATTTGAAGGAAAATAGATAATACATTCAAATAGCCAACTAAAGAAATGCAAATAATCCGGGTTATCTCAAGCTAGCTACTCATGGTTCCCACAACCCTAAGTTGTGGGGGTTTAGCTACTCATAGCTTGGGCAAAAACACAAACAATGAATAAAATAGACATAGTTGAGAAATTACCCAAAGAAAATGAAGAACAATAAACCACCTTGATTTTGGATTCATAAGCTTTAATAATGGAGTTGAATTAAAAGTGATTCCAATCCTCAAATTGGGTCTTTAAAGTGAAACACTAGTTGTTTACTCTGAAACTCTCAAAGATTCTCTCTAGAAAATATTCTATTGTCACTACAATCTGATCCTCTCTCTAAAAAAACCTAACTGATACTATTTATACTATTTACCAAAAGGTCCTTAAAATAAATTATAAAATCTGGTTGGCAGTAGTTACGACTCGTAGGTATGACTCGTAAGGTGACCAAAGAGTCGTAGTGGGCTTTCGTAGTCAGTACTTTTTTTTTGGACTTGACTTCTATGATCCACACTACGAGTTGTTGTTTGATCTACAACTTGGAGTGCCTTCTCTTAGTCCAACCTTGTATTTCGTGGTCCAAATTAAATGTCACAAAGCCTAGGGCCTAGACGTGACCGGTGAATTAAAAACACGAAGGAACCCCAAATAACCCTCATAGCATATCATTACACATCCTTGGTCACTGAAGCAATATAAAACACCATAAAAACATGAACAAGGGGAAATGGGACTAAGGGAGAAAGAGAGAATGTAATACTTAAATAACATAGATGAGTCAAAACTCAAACGTAATACATAACTTGTCCAATAAACCCTCCAAATATGTAGATAGATCATGGTCCAAGACAAGGTAACCAGGATCATCCTCATAGTCAAATAGAACATAAGATATTCTCTCAATACATAGATAAAAGGAAAACATAAACCAAAGTCCCCGAAATGGAGGACTCACCAATAAGCTTGGGATAGCACCGTCTATCCATGTGGAGGAGGAGGATGATCAACTTTGGTATTGACTCCTACATTGTGATATAATGTAGGCAAGAATATGCATTAGTATGTTTGATGTACTAAGTATATGGGATGCAATGCAACAAGAGACAAGCTTCATAATCAACATTCATAATAATAGGCAATAGACATGATATAGCAATATGTCATATATGATCAATGCATAAGTAAAATATACTTCGGTAATCTATGCTCATATTGAATATCGTATGTGTGGAAGTGACCAATGTAGATTTACAAATTGTGAACTCCTTGGTAGGTTGGTGATACTGCTACCCCATCACTTAGGTGGATAAGTATTAACCCTCATCCAGGTTGGTGATGATGCCTCCCCATCACAGAGTGGATGAGTACTAACCATCTTCTACGTTGATGAGTAATAACCCCCATCTAGGTTAGTAATGATGCCGCCCTATCACTAGGTGGAGAAGTACACACCCTTCACTAGGCTATGCGGGCGCTAGACCCCCCAGATTAGGCATGGTCAAGTTCTACACTTTATATAGAATTCATCATATGCTCTAGTGCAACACTTCATATAGGAATAATCATATACATAAACTCATTTCATCATCATAACATCATTCATATCATATCTCATGCTTTGGACCTTCAATTCCTTAAGAAACCATAATTGAAATTTTATCAAACACCTCGGGGGTGTGTAATAGGGGTAAAAGACCATGCAATTTAGAGATGAAATTATGCAAGAAAATTTGTGGTAAAACCATCAATCAACACCTTAAAACTCCCCCAAGATATAAACATCAAAACCCTCATTAAATCTAACATTAGATCCAAGATTTAGAGCTCAAAATATGCTAAAACAACCATACTTTCATGAACTAAAATCACTGTGCATTTCTCAATATACAAGACCCACATGTAAAATCAACTTAGTAAAAAGAGGGTTTAGGCACCATGGGTGGAAGGACCCAATGGTTCAACACCACATACCTTAGCTTTGGAGAAGTTCTTGGTGAAGGTTGAAGATGGAGGGTTGAAGCTTGAAGAGGATCCTTAACTTTTGATGAGGGTTTTGGGTCTTGAATTTGGAGGTGAAAATAAGGCTAAGTGTTTTAGTGTGTGTTGGGAAATGTTTTGGAGAATATGCGGGTGAAATTTTGTTAAGTAAAGGTAAAAATATGCTTGGAAAAACATAGGCCCAACACTTAAGAACATATGGACGGACTAGGAAAGATAGTGCAGGAAATACACATCTCTGCATCGTGAAAAGGACGCAGAGGCTCTCTGGAAATCTCACTATGTTAAATTTCATAATTCGATTCCTTTTCTTTAAAATTGAATTTAGACCCTTGTCACCCTAATTTGGATCCCTTGAACAAGAATATGAAAGTCGAATTTTTGAAATAACCAACGGATGTTTAGATATATGAAAAACAAGATTTCGGGCACTTTCGAGGCATGTTTTTAGGCACTTTTTGGGATGTTTTCAATATATCCCCCTTGGGAACATTTGTACCCAAATAGAAAAGAGACGTACAATACAAGAGTGATCATGAACAAATCTGCCCTAACAAGAATGCAACGTAACATGTAAAACACCATTTTCAAATCTACAACATAAGTGTAAAATCATCATAAATTTACCAACTTAAACATGAATGCATATGAATCACATAAGGGATGAATGTAGGACTTGAAATCATATACGAGACTTAGGATTAGTACTTTAGCCTTGAGTGGAGTGGAAAAGATAAAGATATCACTTTTGAATGTCTGCTTCAGCCTACCAAGTAGAACTTTCGACTTGTTAGTTCCTCCAAAGGACCTTAACAAATGCGGCTTCTTTGTTCCTCAATCTCTTTACTTGCCTATCTAAGATCTGAATCAGGAGCTCCTCATAAGTTATGTTATCCTCCACATCACCCACAACATCAAAAGGTACAATGGCATTAGGATCGCCAACACATTTTCTCAACATAGAGACATGAAACACCGGATGGACCAAATTCATTTCACTAGGAAACATTAACTCATAAGCTACCTTGCCAACCCTCATAATCACCTCATAAGGACCAACATACCTTGGTCTCAACTTCCCCTTTTACCAAAACAGACTAGACCATTAATTGGAGAAACTTTCAAATAAACCAAGAGCTTCCATAACTAGATCCGGCCCCAATAAGGCCAGCTCTCCAACCTCAAACCAACCCACCGGTGATCTACAACGTCTCCCATAAAGAGCTTTAAAAGGAGCCATACCGATGCTAGAGTGATAGTTATTGTTGTAGGCAAACTCAATCAATGGAAGATGGTCCTCCCAACTACCTTTAAGCTCCAATACACAAGCCTTAAGAATATTCTCAATTGTTTGAATTGTCCTCTCGGCTTGGCCATCCATTTGAGGGTGGAAGGTCGTACTAAGGTGAACTTTTGTTCCAAGACCCCTTTGAAAAGATCTCCAAAAGTATGAAGGAAATTGTGCACCATGATCCGATATAATGGATAAGGGAACCCCATGCAACCTCACCAACTCTGGGATGTATAACCTTGCATACTCTTTAGCCCAATATGAAGTCTTGACCTGTAGAAAATGAGCCTACTTCGTCATCCTATCAACCACAACCAATATGGAATCAAAACATTTTCTAATCTTGGGCAACCCAACCACAAAATCCATATTAATCACCTCCCACTTCCAAGTAGGAATCTCTATGTCTTGGGTTAGGCCAACCGACCTTTGGTGTTCGACCTTGACTTGCTGACAACTATGGCAACCACAAACGAATTTAGCAATGTCCCTCTTCATACCTCTCCACCAATATACATCCTTCAAGTCTCTATACATTTTGGTGGAACCGGAGTGGATAGAATAAGAGGAATTATGGGCTTCATTAAGAATTCTCTCCCTCAAACCATCAACACATGGCACACACGACCTACCTTGGTATCTAAGGGCTCGATCTCCCCCTTGGGAGAAAATCTCTGTCTTGCCTTCTTTCATTAATGCCTTCAACTCAAGCAAGGAGGTGTCTAGATCTTATTTTTCTATCACCTCATCAACCAAAGAAGATTTAGAACAATCATCAACAATAATACCATTACCCACATCTTCCAACCTCACCCCTAGTCTAGACAATCTATGCACCTCCCTAGACGTATCCCTATCACCACCATCCACATAAGCTAGACTACCCATAGACACTTAACTCAAAGCATCCGCTACAACATTTGCCTTACCGGGACGTTAATGAACACTCATGTCATAGTCCTTAAGGAGTTCTAGCCACCTTCTTTGTCTCAAGTTAAGACCTTTTTGTGTGAAGACATATTGGAGGTTCTTATGATCGGTGAAGACATCAACATGCACCCCATACAAATAATGACGCCAAATCATTAATTCAAACACTATGATGGTCAATTCAAGATCATGGGTAAGGTAGTTCTTTTCATGCACTTTGAGTTGCCTAAAAGCATATGCTATGACCTTACCATTTTGCATTAGCACACAACCCAAAACAACTCTAGATGCATCACAATACAGCACAAAATCTCCAAGCCCATACGGTAGTGATAATGTGGGAGCGGACATAAGTCTATCTTTCAATATTTGCGAGAACTTCTCACATTCATCGTGTAAAAGTCCACATTTTACATGTACTAATACTATATAAATGAAACATGATATGAAATGATATGGTTTGGTAAAATTATCGCCAATTTTTAAAAGTGCTTGAATCTCATGTTAATGGGCGATATGTGCGTCTAACGCTTAAGAGGGTCAAGTGTACACATGTTTTGTGTTAAATTGAGGAGATAACAGCCCTAAACAAAGTGAGAGAATTAGGTTCTTGTACGAATTAATAAGCTAGTAGGTGAGTCACCTACTTGCTTAGCTTAAATTAGCTAGCTAAACGAAGACGAGGCCCGATGTCGAATTTATCCAAGTCCGATTATGAATAAAGTCCGTGTTGAGGGTATAACTTTAGCCCATATTTTAGCACCATAAATAGACCTTATGTTTTGACCAAGAATAATGTAAAAAGGGCCCAAGTACATCACAAGCCACTTGACTATTTGGGCCCAAAATTAATTAAGAAGAAAGCTGGAAAATGGGCAGCCAAGGCCCATCAATTTTGAGATCCATTTAGACCCAACTGTAAAGGCCAAGCTGCTGCATAACAAGTGTATTAAAAGGTGTTAATTTGTGGTCAAAATTTTAAGATAAATTCAGCTAAAAGAGTCCTTAAAAATGGCTCAAAAGCAGCCCTCAATTCATTCCACTTGAAACAAATTTTCAGCTTTCCAAAAAAACTCTTTTTCTCTCCTTAATTCATTTCACAAAGCAGCCTGCATAAACCTCTAGGGTTCTTGAAGGAAACCTTAACCTTGAAGGCAAAGTTAAGTAATCATAGTTGGGTATTTAGTATGGTTTCTTCATGAAAAACAAGAAGTATATGCTAGTATGTTGTGCTGGAAATTTGGACAACATGTGTCCTAAGTATTGTTATGAACTTTTCTTGTTATTTAAGAGGCTTTTCTCTTATTGATTGGCTGAATTATGAAGTAAGACTTATGTTTTTAATAAGGTATAGTTTGTTAGTCTTGTAATTGAGTTGCTGCACTACTTTTACAGACTGCAAAGATGAGTTGTTGTATGACGTCGTAATTGCACTCTTAAAAGAAACTTGGTAGCTGATAATTGTAATATGTTGTTCCATGACCTTCACCTATTTTGGGCCTATTTGTGGAATATTCTAAGACTGTTTTTATGTGTAAAAACATTTGATACAATTTAGGTAAAGTTAAAACAGGTTTGGGATTGTTGACGTCGAAGTGTGGAGAAGGGATGTAATGTTATGCCACCTATTTGTATGTTGCGAAGAATTGTTATGTGTTGTTCCTTGTGGGATGTTGTAAGACTGTTAAAAGTCTGAAATAAGATTTATATGACATGTACATAAGAATAGTTGTTAGAAAATATGATTATAAGCGAAAAGATTGAAGAAATACCTTTGCGTCGCTAATTAAAAGTTTGCTGCCTGGATGTTAATTTTTATGGTATTGGGCTGCCAAGAAGTGTTTTGTCATTGCTAATACTAGTCTTATTGACTAATTTACTATAGATAAATATTTGAGGGAAAATGTAGAAACTCCAAGGTAGTAACAAGGTCAAACAACGAGGTATGTAAGACTACTTGATTTCGTATTATTGGAATGAAACATAGATCCATCCTTGGCATATAAAGGAACTCACCAACTTCGATGGAACTATTAACAATGTCTCCACTCTTTCATATGTTCATATGCTCCCATACATAATCACCTTCAAATCTGCATACACACGTGAATACCAAGTTACATGGGTTCTTGTTGCTAAATAAAGTTCACGAGTTGTTTCATTTCATACGTATCTCATTATTTATGTAACATACTCTTTTTATTGCCATATTATCTTGTATGATAATTTACATGTCACATGCTATATATACAGTCCTATAGCTCCAATATTATGACCACCAAAAGAATCATCTAAAAAGTAATTGAAAGATAAAGTGTATTGTTTATTGATGGATGGTAGCCCGAGGGGTGGAAGCATCACCTAGCCAGGGACGATCCTATCACGGGTCGTAGCCTAAGGGGTTAAGGAAGAACCTAGCCAGAGACGATCCCGATATAGATTTACCACTGATCAGCTGGTTATTTGTATTACATGTTGTGCATAGATTATACAGTAAAGGTAAAGTAATATAAAGAACATAAAGTACATGATCCCACAGTGTAACTAAGGGTGGTCTCTTATACTACACCAGTACGTAGTTTCATTTAAGTTGTTATGTCATATACAATATTTCCTGCCTTACATATTTAGTACATTATCTTGTACTAACATCCCTTACGGGGGACCTGCATTCATGCTGCAGGTACAGGTGCTAGTAGATCTCCCCAGCATAGTACAGGATATCCAACTGCTGTTACCAAGCTCCAGGTTGCTTCGGAGTTTTGTGTGTGTCTAAAGCTCATATGTTTGTATTGTACAGTAGTCGAGGCGGGGCCTGTCCTGACCCTTATCAGATACTTTTCCTTATCTAGAGGCTTTGTAGACTATGTAAATTAAAGTGTGTCCATGTCTCCTGCCTTAGACACCGCGGCCCCAACGGCCTAGCCATATGCATTTTTTTTGGCTTGTTATTACTATTTACTTTCTTAAAGGCACAATGAAGGTAGAAATCCCTTATAATATGTCTAAAAAGTGCATAGATATAGATTGGTTCTCCCGAGCCTTATCGGCAACGGGCGCTGGTCCACCTTAATGGGACTTTGGGGCGTGACGCATCGGTCCACATAAACTTCACCTTTTTTGTGTCAATTTTGTCATAGGAGAAGCAATGGAGGAGAACCTATCCATAAACCTTCTATAGTAACCAGCAAGGCCCAAGAAACACCTAATGTCCGACGGGGTCAATGGTCTAGGCCAATTCATGTTTTCTTAGGATCCACTTTTATACCATCCCCCAACACTACATGACCCAAGAATGCAGCCTTATTCAACCAAAATTCACACTTGTCATATTTTGCATACAATCTCTCCTCCCTCAATATTTGTAGTACGACCCTCAAATGACCCATATGCTCTTCCCTACTATGTGAATAAATCAAAATATCATAAATGAATACCACAATAAAGGAATCAAGGTAGGGTTTGAAGACTCTATTCATTAGGTCCATGAAAATGGTCGGTGTATTAGTCAATCCAAAAGACATCACCACAAATTCATAATGTCCATACCTAGTTCAAACGGCCGTCTTTGGAATATCACACTCCCTCACCCTCACATGATGGTACCTCGACTGAAGATCAATCTTAGAGAAAAATATAGCTCCTTGGAATTGGTCAAACAAGTCATTGATTCTTGGAATAGGATATCTATTCTTTATAATGACCCTATTGAGTTGTCGGTAGTTAATGTACATCCTAAGTGACCCATGTTTCTTCTTTACAAAGAACACCGGTGCACCCCAAGGGAATTGACTAGGTCTAATAAATCCCTTTTCCGATAAATCTTTCAATTGTTCCTTTAACTCCTTCAACTTTGCTAGGGCCATATGGTTAGGGGGAATAGAGATAGTTTGAGTGTCGGGAAGGAGATCTATGCCAAAATCTATCTCCCTTTTAGGAGGACATTGGGAAGGTCATTTTGAAAGATATCGAGAAACTTATTTACAACCAGTACCGACTCAATAGAAGGGACTTTGGACTCCACATCTTTGACTCTCACAAGATGATATAAACACCCTTTGGAAATCAACCTATGAGCTTTAATGCATGGGATGAACCTACCCCTCACTACCATATCATGACTTTCCCGTTCAAGGACAGGTTCGTTTGGAAATTTAAACTTGACCCTATGGGTTCTACAATCAATAGAAGCATAGTATGCACGCAACCAATCCATCCCAAGGATAACATCAAAATCAACCATATTGAATTCAGCAAGATCACAAGGTAAGATTTTATGCAAGATGCAAACTGGACAATTCCTATCCACCCTCCCAGCAATAATAGACGCACCAATAGGAGTAGACACCTCATATGACTCATGCAACAACTCCGACTCAACATGGAACTTTTTAGCAATAAAGGGGATAACAAAGGAAAGGATGGCACCCAGATCAATCAAAGCATATACATCAACATCAAAGATTTTCAACATATTGGCAATAACATCAGGGACCTCACCAACCCCTTGCCTCCCATGTAGAGCATAGAATCGATTGTGCCTTGGGGCACAACCTTGAGGACCACCTTCACCCAATGGAGCCACATTTGCACCCCGGGCCTTGCCGAAGTTTCTTGGACAGTCCACCCTTTTGTGACCAAACTCCCCACAATTAAAACATGAATTTGAACCCCTAATACATAGGCCCTTATGAAACTTCCTACATGTAGCACACACATCAATGGAAGCCACACTACCAACACTTTGGGGCCCAGGGAAGTCATTAGCAAACCCCCTATTTGTAGCATAAGGAGGCCTTTGGCCTTGGTGGAATTGACCACCCCTATGAAACTTTCCCCCAATATGAGCTCTCTTGGCCTCATGGCCTCTCCTCTTTCTCAATTTTTCTTCTTCCATTTGCTCGGCATATGTCATTAATAGAGACAAGTCCATAACACTAATGAGCAAGGCATACCGGTACTCTTCAGTTACCAAATCAGAGACCCCCATAAGAAACTTATTCAACCTTGACCTAGGATCGGCCACCAAGTGAAGAGCATACTTTGAAAGTTGATTAAATATGATGGCATATTCCCTTACACTCATTCTACCTTGTTTCAAGTTCATAAACTCAACCAAATTTTCTTTCCTAAGCTCAAATGGGATGAACCAATTAAGGAAGGCCAATTTCAATTCCTCCCAAAGCACCACATAGCCATTACTCTTTTCACCCTTCCATTAAACAAACCAAATTTAGGCCACCCCTTTGAGTTGGTACGCCGCCAACTCTACCTTCTCATTTGGTCCAACACCCATGATAGACATGATTTTTTAGACCTCATCAATAAGCTTTTGTGGATCTTTAACCACCTTTGACCCATGGAAAATTGGAGGATTCATCCTCATGAAGTCTCTTACCCTAGCTCCCATGGTAGTAGCATGAGGGGTTTGGTCCCCTTGTTGGACTTGATTGTCCAACACTTGGGTAAGCATAGTAAGGGCATCCCAGAGCTCACCATTGGTAGGTTGCTCCTCGGGAGTTTGGGCCCATCTTCCTCTAGTATTCGGCATGATCTAGCATAGCGATGAACAATCATTAGGGGGAAAAACTTATCACAACTTAGAACATGAATAAGGGAAATATTTCCTAAAACGTCTCATAGCCTCCTATTCATAGTCATGGAGAGCTTCAAAACTATGGATAGGACTCTAATCAACACGGTGTGTTGGATTTCAAGGATCTATCAACCTAGTGCTCTAATAGCAAGTTATTCACGACCCAAGCCTAGGGTTTAGACATGATCGGTGAATGGGGAACCTAAAGGAACTCCAAATAAGCCTCATAGTATATCATTGCACATCCTTGGTTGCAGGAGTAATATTAAAAATCATAAGAAACATGAACAAGGGAAAATGGGACTAAGGGAGAAAGAGTGAGTGTAATACTTAAATAACATAGATGAGTAAAAGCTCAAAGGTAATACATAACTTGTCCAACAAACACCTCTAAATGCATAGATAGAGTGGGGGCCAAAACAAGGTAATCGGTCTCACCCTCATAATCAAATAGAACATAAGATAGTCTCTCAATACATAGATAAGAGGAAAACATAAAGCAAAGTCCCCAAAATAGAGGACTCACCAATAAGCTTAGGATAGCACCATCTAGCCACGTGGAGGAGGAGGATGATCAACTTGGGCACCGACTCCTACATGGTGATATTATGTACGCAAGAGTATGCATTAGTAAGTTTGAATGTACTAAGTATGTTGGATGCAATGTAACAAGAGACAAGCTCCATAATCAATATGCATAATAATAGGCAATAGACATAACATAGCTATATGTTATGTATGATCAATGTATAAGTGAAACATGCTTAGGTAATCCATTCTCATATATAATATCATATGTGTAGAAGAGACCAAGCTAGATTTCCAAAGTATGAACCTCTTGGTAGGTTTGTGATGTTGCCAGCCTATCACTTAGGTGGATGAGTACTAACCCTCATCTAGGTTGGTGATGATGCCTCCCTATAGCCGAGGTGGATGAGTACTAACCCTTATCTAGGTTGATGAGTACTGACCCCCATCTAGGTTGGTGATGATGCCTCCCCATCACTAGGTGGAGAAGTACAAAGCCTTCACTAAGTTAGGTGCTAGAGCCCTCGGATTGGGCATGATCAAGTTCTACACTTTATATAGAATTCATTATATGCTATAGTGCAACATTCATATAGGAATAATCATATAAATGAGCTCATTTCATCACCATTCATATCATATCTCATGCTTTGGACCTTCAATTCCTCAAGAAACCATAACCGGAATTTTATCAAACACCTTGGGGGTGTGTAATGGGGGTAAAAGACCATGCCATTTAGAGATGCAATCATGCAAGAAAATCTGTGGTAAAACCATCAGTCAATACCTTGCAACACCCCCAAGACATTCACATCAAAACCCCTCATCAAATCCAACATTAGGTCCAAGATTTAGAGCTCAAAACATGCTAAAACAACCATACTTTCATGAACTAAAATCACTTTGCAGTGAATTTCTCAATATACAAGACCCACAAGTAAAATCAACTTTAAATCATGCAATATTACTAAAAAAAAGGGTTTAGGCACCATGGGTGGAAGGCCCCAATGGTTCAACACCACATACCTTAGCTTTGGAGAAGTTCTTGGTGAAGGTTGAAGATGGAGGCTTGATGCTTGAAGAGGATCCTTAACTTTTGATGAAGGTTTTGGGTCATGAATTTGGGAGTGCAAATAAGGCTAAGTGTTTTGGTATGTGTGGGAAATGTTTTGGGGAATATGAGGGTGAAATTTGGCTAAGTATAGGTAAAAATACGATTGGAAAAACTTAGACCTAAGACTTAGAAAAATCTGGACAGACTAGGAAAGACAGTGCAGGAAATACACATCTCCGCGTCGCGGAGCGGCGTGGAGGATCTTTGGAAATCGCACTAAGTGAAATTTCATAATTCGATTCCCTTGCTTTAAAATTGAGGTTAGACCTTTGTTACCCTAATTTGGACCCCCTGAAGAAGAATATGAGTTGGATTTTTTAAATAACCAACATATGTTTAGATATATGAAAACAAGATTTCGGGCACTTCCGAGGCACGTTTTTAGGCACTTTTTGGGGTTGTTTCATTAAAACAACAGTATTAATCAATATAAGGTCCTCTGTTATGAGTCGTAGTAAGGACTATGACCCGTATTCTAGGCTTGTATAGCTGAACTTCAATTTCTCAGATTTTGATTTTGGAAGCTATTAATCACTACGGTCATCCCCTATGACTCGTAGTTTGGGCTATGACTCATAGTGGGTCTCGTAGGTCCTTAAATTCAACAAAAATCTGCTACTTTTCCCCAAGATTATGCCAAGTTGTATTTTCCGCAAAAACAAACATCAAACACATAAAAATCATAAAAAGTCGCATTGACAACATACAAAATCTCATGTTTTAGGCACCAAATGTGTTGTATTTTGATACCACATCAATACCTTCAACTTAGAATTGTTGTTTATCCTGAAGCAAAGACTCAATCTAGATGGATAATGAACAGTACATAGTAACCATCCTCTCGGAATATACTTTAGTCAATTTCAACTCAGGTACCCAAACTAGCAATTTCAAAGCATGGTCATGTAGCTATCAAGCAAAACAAGGCTCATTGATGCATTTGATAATCCTACTATGACAATTTAAGAAGTATCAGCAATTCGCAATCACTGAACAAGTTATATGCTAACCATGCAATGCAAATGCCCTCACAGAAAAGATGTCCCCCTCTTTCACTCAATAAGCAATCAAAGTAGATTGAGGGACTGTGCAAGCATACTCACTCTCACAACTAAAATTCATGTGTGATGACCTATACCATAGGCTTTCCCTTATATTCACAACGCAGACTGTTGATTAGTTGGATCAGGATTACTTTAGGACTTCATAGGCTTGTAACGTAGGCTCATGAGAGCTTATTATGGTATTTTGGGCAATTAGTGACTAAAGCCCAACCTTGAACGACGCTTTTCAACACTTTCACCTCAACAACTCAACCATTTCCACTTTGTTCTCCCTTATTTTTCATTATCAAGCTTTTCCAGGTACTTTCTTTCATTTCTCAGCTTGTGCCTTATTGTTGAACTCATTTTGCTATTCTTCTCATTCTAAGGCATCTTTTCTTCTTTTTCTCTAACCCGGTACATGAATTTACATTCTTTCTTTCATTTCCACTTGCTTACCTCATTTTTACTACTATACCACAACATCAGCCACCCTTAGCTTAGACTTTTAGCCTGAGGTGAAGTATACAATATCCATTCCCTAAACCAGGGCTGCTTTTGGTAGCCACCCTCAACTTAGGCTTTTTGCCTCAATCAAGGTTCACTATATTCACGGATAGACTAGGGCCAATATCAAGGTATTTCACTAGACAAGGTTAGGCTAGCTAGGTATCAAGAAAGAAAAAGTGCATGTAAGGCTCAAACATTTGGAACAAGGGATAAAATTTTTCATTTGGTGGGTCGTTTAGGCAAAAGTGGACTAGTTTAAAGAACAATGACCTAAGATCCTTTCCTAATCAACATAATCTCCAGTACAACTCAGAGTAACAAGGCAAGTTCTGAATCAGTACACAATGCATGAACATACAAAATTAGCTCACACATACATGACATTGCATACATAGCCAACATAGACTCAATGAACATACTTCAAGCATAAACTTGCCTTCACTTGATCAGAACAATCATTGCCAAATCAATCAGACATGCAAGATCGCAAGAATAACCAACAATCACAAAAATTTTGTGGGTACCAATTTTTAAAATATTCAATGAAACCATTCAAAACTATATACATGCCAAAAGTCTCAATCACCATATATCCACAAATTATCCAAAACACATAAAACATGCCACTTCAACATGAGAAAATAAAATCATCCACAAGGAAAAAAAAACACGACAAGAAAATCTTGGGATATCTAAACTAGGATAGTTATGGATTAAAGGCTACTCAGACTTCACCTCATCCATAATTAGCCATACCCCACAAAAACAAAAGTACTTTGTCCTCAAAATATATAACAAAAACTAAATCAAAACAAATCATCCAAAATAGTAATAAGAATAAAGTATCCAAAAACAGTAGTAAGAACGGTCAAAACATCAAACATAAATATGTTGCCAAGGCACTGACAACAGTCTAGTCATCAGTGGCTTCCTCCTCCGGAGTAGTCTGGGCTGCAGCTGAGCTTGATGTACCTACTCTGTGCAATCTCTCAAGCTCCAAAGCCTTCCTCTTCTCCTCCGCCACTATCAACACTCTCACTACAAGATCATTGATAGCCTCCTTTAGCTCCTGCTGCTCCTCCTCTGCCACTTGTGTTCTACCTCTACATCGATCTCCTCTATCCGCCTCTTCCTAGGAGCATGTGGTCGATCCTCAACATCAAATAGATCAATCAAGTCTTTACCCACAGGTGCCTACTCTAGAGCTGTTATTAGGGCTGATAGTGAAGCAACCAAGTCGGCCTTGAACTTGGCTAACTCCTGTCGGAAGGTAGATATATCTATAGGCCGTACCCCATCAAGCCTTTTTGAAACTCTCGGCTCAAAAGCATCAACCCGAGCATCCACCACAGCAATCCTCTAGTCCATAACTGAAAGAGTGAATGCCTTGGACCTCTCATCTAAAGCCTGGATTATCTGGCGAACCCACGTCTTGATCTTCTCAATCAACCTAGCTAGCTGGGCCTCTGTCCTGGATAACCTACAAACCATGGCCTGAAACACAATAACAGACATAATAGGAAAGTCTACAGAAAGAACTTGAGATATAGATGGCTCTGGTATAGGTGTGGCTTTGGAGGGACCTGTCTCAGTATCAACTGTTGTGGGCTGCTCTGGTGCAGCTAGAGTGGAAGTAGTGGAAGTTGGAGTCGAACCCTCTGTAGCTGGATTAAGAGAAGATGGCTTAAGAATAGGAAGATGTGCTGCTCGCTGGAGGGCTATCAGATTTTCATCAGCATTGATCAGGTTGGGGTTCATGGTGTGAAGGTCCTAGACATATGGATCAAGATGGAGAGAGATGTGCATCCCGGCTTCTATGCATAACTTATGGATCAGGATAGGAAAGGGCATAGATGTATTCCTCTGAAGTGCGGACTCATGAATCTGCTCAGCCATCACACAAGCATAATTAATGTTATTGCCAGCTAAGATACTACTCTCACTTCAAAGTGATAACATTATCGGTTTATGTGGGTCGGATGCAAGATCGGATGATGGACGACCAAAATTTTGTACGAAAGCAGATATGAGACTTCACGATATGCTCGGTGTGTGTGGTAACCCATGTAGGCTTGGGGTCACTATCTGATATCTGACTGGCCACCCATCTCGGTCCTCTAGTCCACATTCTTCTCAATCACAACCTGTCTCATCTTATCAATATGGCTATTATACTTGGCTGTGGATTGGGGTACTCTGTAAGTAAGCCCCAACTATACTCTGCGGATGGTCCCCTTTGAATAGCATTATTCCCATTTGGCCTATCAATAGCGTTATTCCCCTTGTAAAGATATCTGTGAATGGTGGCTGCATATCCTATGTAGAACTCTTGGACTAGAAGCGAGGCATACTTTCCCAGCTTCTCTGTCAGCCACTGGAGCCCATGCCTGTCGATCTCGGCCCCCAACTCAGGAACATGGTTTAGCCCAAAATCAACTAGTTGGGTCTTCTCGTAGAATGGCCTCATGGGCTCCCCTAGCCCTTAGGCTCCAACCTCTGCCGATAGATAACCTCCATACCCATGACTCCCCATCGGTGATAATGAGGATCATCAACAGAAATGTATACGTCGATTGAGGATTGAGCTGCTCCTTTGTCCTGAGGCATCTCATCGAACTCGGACTAATCCACACTTCCGCCTTCATTAGACTGGGTGGTACTCTAAACTTTCATTGTGGTTCATACAGTCTGAGCTCTAATTCGAGGCCTCTAAGTGATCAGGGTAACTCTGGACATTGCGCTCTTCAGTTGAGCCTACAGAGTGTTCATCGTCTATGTCTTGGTCCCTCAGTCTCTAGTTGAAGGCTTGGATTGCTGCATTTCTATTTTCCGGAGCCATAAGACTTGAAATATTCATCCCCAACCAACAATTATCCCCAACTTTCCTGAACAAATTAAAAAAATAGATAAAAGAATAGAAATAAACAACAACAAAAGGAAAACACTCAATAAAATCAACACTGCACTAGCTGCAAGTTGTAAGTACGAGGCTCAGTTATTACACGTAGTGAAGACTATGAGTCGTACTGTGGCCTGGTAGTCCATAGATGCCCAACAATAGTATATACTAAACTCCAATATGGGGCTCAGTTATGACTCATAGACTGGGCTTGTATTGATTTTCAATATTCAAAATAGCTCACAAGGCAAGTGCACGAGACCCCACTATAGTTTATAGTGGACACTATGACCCGTAGGTAGGTCACGTATGGTGAATGTTAAGAAACCTTAGGTCACTGTTATCCCTTATGAGGGGAAACTACAACCTGTAGGTCCTTCTACGGGATTTAGGAGGCCCTCATAATAGGGGACATCAGGCACCTAAGGTGATTGTACCTCACCAAAAAAAGCACAAAATTCATTTAAAACACAAATGTAAAAAACATCGAAGCAAGATTTCATCAACGTATTTGGCATTAAAAAAAATCCATTACCCAAGCATGATATTCCAACCAAGAATCAAACCCAAAATTCTTCCCCATAATTAACAATCAAATATCAATTCCCCAACACATTCAAGAATCCAAAAATGGTCAATCCCAAGAACATATGACAAAATCACTTGCAGCAAACATGAGTTTTCATGGGATTGGATTTACAATATATACATAATCACTCAAACCACCATGTTTCAATATAATAGACATACCAAAGACACAAATTTCATACCTCCATGACTTAATCAATTAACAAACCATCACACACTCATTCTAGACATGTAATCAACAATACATGGCAAAACATGATCATCACAACCAAGCAACAATGACAATTTCACAATTTGGGTAAATCTAAGAGAATTCTAATCGACAAAATCCTAGTTCTCATTCACATGCACACATTTTCCCATGAGTATTCTTAATATGAATTTCAATAACAAAATCATTCAAGAAGTTCATAAGAAACCATAGTTTGTGTGTGAAATTTAACCAAAGAACATAACTCAACAGAAAATGATAATCAAATGAACAAAATGAGAAGAAGAGGAGGCCAAAACCCTAGCTTTCGAAGGCTCGCCGAACAACTCACTGGAAAATGGTGTGGGTACGCTGTGAAATTGATCAAAATAGTGGGGAAAGTATTTGGGAATAATATGGGAGAGTATTAGGGTTTAAAATGGGGGATTTAAGGGTCCAAATGAGTTTTGACCTTTTAAATAACCCCACCAGGCCGACTTATAAAATCATAGGTCGGGTCTACGAGACCCTGACTACGGGTCGTAGGCCTTAGTACAACCCGTAGATCTTGGTCTTGTAGACCACTTAAAACTTAGAAAATTTTAGTAACATACCTAGGCACTACAAAACCCATTTACGACTTGTATCTTGGGCCAGAGGTCGTAAAGTTGACTCGTATTGGGAGTGCCAACTTTAAATCATCATTGTTACCCTCTACAACATATGACTATGAGTCATAATGTACAGTACGACTCGTAGGCTTGGTTGTAGAGGCTGCTTCCAATGCAATTTTCAACCATTTTCTGAACTGGTTCAGTACTTGTAAACCTTGATCTCAAAATCCAGCATTATCCAAACCTATAACTGATTCAATGTCTTAAAAGAAAAGTAAACCACAATAAATTTACTACTTGGAAATTCACACGATCAAAATAAACTCAAAATAAGCCAAAAAACATGAAAACTATTTGGGTTGCCTCCCAAGAAGCTCCTTGTCTAATGTCGTGGCATAAATTAGTTATCATCAATCATCACAATTCCTTAATGGTCCACACCTCACTTTTGAGCTCATCCGGGTGCTTCATCGATTTGCTGATATCAAAAACAATCTCTGCATCGTTGACCCTGAAACTCAGTTGACAAGAATCCATGTCCTCTAATGCTCTCCCGATGGCCAAGAATGGCCTTCCCAAAATAATAGGGACCTCAAAATCAACCTTACAATCAAGAATCACAAAATCTTCCAGAAAGATAAACTTATATACTTTTGCCAACACATCAAAGAGGATTCCCTCTGGCTTCTTGATTGTTCTAGCCGCCATGAGTAGCCGCATCTTTATAGGAGTGGGAGAACCAAGACCAACCTTTTTGAAGACAGCAAGAGGCATCAAATTTTATACACTCTCCTAAATAACACAATGTTCTTGCGAACTCGACATCACCGATGGTACAAGGAATGATAAAAACATCGAGATCTTCCCTCTTTTGGACTAAGCATTTGGTCATGATAGCACAACACTGTTAGAGTTCTTGTGAAAGCTCTTGGCTCATCACACACTTTTTCATTACCAAATTCTTCATATATTTGGCATACCCGGGCATCTTCTCCAATGCCTCAAGAAGAGGAATGTTAATGGACAATTTCTTCAACATAGAAAGGAAGAGTTTGAATTTACCATCCTCTTCCTTTTTCTTGAGATTTTGAGGAAAAAGAGGAGGAGGTCTTGGGATAATCTCAATCTTTCCTTGCTCCTTTGCATCTTCACTTTGCATCACATTGCTAGCTAAGCCTTCTTCCTCCACCTCGACCATGTCATCGACACCCTTTTCAATACCTTTATCAATAACCATCGGCATTGGGGGATTGATTGCGCCTTTCCTACTTCATGTCATAACCGCTATATAATGCCCATCATTTTATGGATTTTAAACCGTATTACTTGGCAAAGTGCCCTTTGGAGTTGATTCAATTGAGAATGTGCCTAACCAAATTGTTTCCCCAATTATTTGATGTCCACTGAATGGGACTTTATCTTTTAATTGATACTTGAAATATCCGATTTCATCACTTTCGAAGTCTCGTCTTGATGATCAGCCTTCTTTAAAAATTTGTTAAACATTTCCTCAATCCTAGAATTGCTAGACCCATCATCACGATTATGGGGAGGCATATAGTGGCCATTCTTATATCCATCACTTCGCCCCTACTCGGCCTCTGGTATCTTTCTCTTTCAAAATAACCACCTCTGTTGTCTTTGTACACACCCTCTCTATTGTAGTTCCGACCTTATTTTTGGAACCTTGCCGTCAATAGTCCGAGTTGGACCCTTGGGCATTATTTTGAAAATTTGCTGCTTGATTACTCACAAAGAAAGCATCCTCATCATAGTAAGACTTTTCATAAATGGGTGCCCTTGGAGGTTGGTGAACCACCACATCAATTTTCTCTTGGTTTTACTTGAATGCCAAGTCCAGGCTTGTTTGAAATTGAGCAAGCTCTTGGATGATATCTTGATTGATTTTGCTTTGCTCCGAACTTACATTCACTGCATATGAATTTTTATGTCAACTCTCTCCCATTGACACCATGCTCTATTTATCTTTACCACATAATCCATTCTCTCGGCTATCCATGCAAAGGGTTGATCCAGAAACATGCCTCCCATGATGGTATCGACACAAGTTTGACTATTCTCATCAAGATCCTGATAAAAGATTTCTACTAAGGCATAATCAATGATTTTGTGGTTCAGAACTATCCTCAAGCACTTGGTAAACCTCTCCCATGTCGTACTAATTGAACCACTCGGCAATTGCTCAAAATTATTGATT
Source organism: Solanum clarkiae (assembly GCA_011800125.2). Taxonomy (NCBI): domain Eukaryota; kingdom Viridiplantae; phylum Streptophyta; class Magnoliopsida; order Solanales; family Solanaceae; genus Solanum; species Solanum clarkiae. The sequence continues at coordinate 635 of JAABOM020113882.1, read as the reverse complement.
TGATCGCAATTACTCAAAATTGTTGATTTGATCTTTGATCTTGAGATTTTTTTACCTCAGAAAATGTCTTTCTAAAAGGCTCTTTGTAACTCGGCCCAACTAGTGATTGAACTTTGTGGGAGTTTTGACAACCATATTGTTGCATTTCTAGTCAGAGATAGAGGGAACACTCATAACCCAATAACATCCATCGAAAGATTTTGTATACCCATCACACTCTTATAAACAAATGCAACATTATGAAGATGACTGTGGAGATCCTCTGAAGATAGCCCCATAAACAACCCACGAGTTTGAAACGCATAAAGGAGGCCACCAGATACCGTGAACTTGTTGTTGGCTGGTAGCGGTGGCAATACAATAGCTTCTGTGACATCCATGGCCATAGGATTCAACCTATATTGGTTCCAACCATATGCATTTTCGTTGAAAGCCGTATGGTGTGGCCTATTTTCCCTTTGAGGTGGGTTTTCATCTCCACCCATATCATCATCATTTCACTCCATAGTATCATCAATCGCGATGTCCACATTTTCTTAGGCCATTCTTCTTGAATTTTCTTTCCATCAATCTCGGATGGAGCCAAAGATTGACTATTTTTTGGCCTTGGAGTATGATGGAATAAAGCAAAATGG
>JAABOM020113872.1:0-64592 GCA_011800125.2 Solanum clarkiae | reverse complement strand
AGAAGCATAGTATGCATGCAACCAGTCCATCCCAAGAATAATATCAAAATCAACCATGTCTAACTCAACAAGATCACTAGGCAACATTTTATGCCAGATGCAAATAGGAAAACTTCTACAATGTTTTCTAGCAACAATGGATGCACCAATGGGAGTAGAAACCTCATATGACTTGTCCAACAACTCGGGATCAATATGGAACTTTTTGCCAACAAAGGTGGTAACAAAAGATAGTGTGGCACCCGGATCAATGTATGCATACACATCAAAGATTTCAACATACCAGTAACATCATTTGGGAATTCATCAACCCCTTTCCTCCTATGCAAAGCATTGAACCGATTGTGCCTTAGGACACCTCTCCCCAAAAGGACTGCATTAGTACCTTGTGGATGAACCTCCTTGCCCTTGTTGCAGTTTCGAGGGAAATCTATCGCCTTATGCCCCATTTCCCTACAACCATAACAAGCATCAGTATTTCTCAAACATAAGCCACCATGACCGTTACCACACCTCGGATACACATCAATTGGAGCCACACCCCTAACACCTTGGGCCCTCAGAAGATCATTTACAACCCTCTTATCAAATGCATGAGTAGACCTTTGGCCTTGATGGAATCAACACTCCTTTGTAACTTACCCTCAAAATGGACCCTCTTGGCCTCATTACTCCTTCTCTTCCTCAATTTCTCCTCTTCCATGTTTTCGATATAGGTCATCAAACGTGACAAGTCCATGTTATTAATCAAAATGGCAGACCAACATTCTTCACTAACCAAGTTGGAAATGCCCATCACAAATTTGTTCATCCTAGACCTTGAGCTGGCCACCAAATGTGGAGCATACCTAGAGAGTTGGGTAAACTTGAGGGCATACTCCCTCACACCCATAGACCTTTCTCTCAAATTGATAAATTCCACCAAATTAGCTTCCCTAAGTTCAAGGGGCAAAAATCGATTAAGGAAGGCCACCTAGAACTCCTCCCAAAGTACCACATAGTTGACTTCCATTTCCTCCTTCCATTGGTTGCACCATATTGGTGTTATCCCTTTGTGTTGGTAGGCCACCAACTCCGCCTTCTCCTCCGACCTTACAACTATGATGGAAAATATTTTGTAGACTTCTTTAATGAACTCTTGAGGGTCCTCACTCACCTTTGACCCATCGAATTACAGGGGATTCATTCTCATGAAGTCTCTTACCTAAGAGGCCTGATGATGTTCATGCTGCAATAAAAAAGTAGTGTTTTCACCAATTAACCTAACCGAGGTCAGAGTCAAATCCATAGGGAATAAGGGCTTGATTACGAGACTTCACCACTAATCATTTCTAGTATTTATGACTACAATCTCTAAATGAGGGGAGGGGGTTTGTGATTCAAAAATAAAATAAACTACAACTAACTATAATGCAAGGAAACACTCAAATTCAGGGAAAACTTTGGAATTTTGTTACCCATGGTTCATCGACTCGATAACCCTAGATAACATAATTACAATTGGTGATTTGCATACAGGATGGTAACTTAGGCTCTTCTAGTCCTCTTTGAAGGTGAAGGTTGAATTTCACCATGGCGCTTGGTCAAAAACTATGGCGTGTTAACTAACTGTTACCTATTGTCCCAGTCAACCTCTCCTTGGTCAGGCTTGGTTGATTAAATAAGAATACATCAATCAAATTTGGTCATCTATTTTCCTTTTCCTATTCGTCAATACCTTGGTCGAGATCTTGATAGTAGGCGGGGTTTGGTGTTGGCCACCACCATACAACAATAAAAATGAAGGGAAACAAATAATACATGCAAAACCCCAACCATAGAAACGCAATAAACCTAGGTTATTTCGAGTCAACTACCCGTGGTTCCCACAACATTACATTGTGGGTGCTTAGCTACTCAAGGATAAGGCAAAACACATAAAAATGCACATGATAGACATAAATGGGAGCTTTACAAATACCAATGAAAACAATAGGCGCCACAAGTTAAAAACTCACAAGCTTGATTGATCAACAATGAGTACAAGGCAAGATTTTCAATCCCTAAAATGGGTTTTCCAAGAGAGAACAATAATACTCTAAAAACTAAGAAAAAATTCAAAATGTAAATCTAGATTGTCCACTGGTCGAACATCTTTTCAAAACCTAACTTAAACTATATATAGTATCTACAAAATTACCCTAGAATTTATACAGATAAGACAGCTAGCAGCGGATAAACCACCCAATTACGACTCATAGGATGACCTACGAGTCTTAGTTAGGGTGTCATATCAGATTGTTGGCATCTTAGACTAAACTAATACGACCCATAGGTACGAGTAATTACTTGAACTATGACTCGTGTGATCCTCTCGTAGTCTTAGCCTTCAGTTTTTGGTCCAACATCTTGGCTCTCTAATTCTTACTATGAGTCCACATATACGAGTCATGGTGAAGCTTACAACTCATATGATTGCCTCATAGGGGTGAGCTCCACTTAGCAGATTTCTGAATTTTGGTATTTGATTCTTGCTACAATACCACCCTACAACTCGTAGCTTAAGCTACGACTCGTAGATAGGCTTATAAGGACTATACTTCAGCAAAATCTGCAATGTTTCTTCAAAATCATACCAACCTAACTTTTCTGCAAAATTAACACAAAAAGTTGCTTTAGGAACTCACAAAATCCCTTGTTTGAGCACCAAATGTGTTGTATTTTGACAGTACATTAATACTCTCAACTTAGAATTGTTATTCGTCCTTAAGCGTTGACTTAATCTACGTAGACAAAGAGAAACACTTAGCAGTTTTATTAATGGCATATATATCAACTCCTCTGATCCAGGTGCTCAACTTCTATTTTCAAAATAGGGTTGCCAAGTTATTGAGCTAACAAGAGCATAATGAGATACCTGGCAATCCAACTATAAAAGCCTAAGGAGTATCAACCGTCTATAATTGCTGGTATAGTCATATGCTACTCAAGTAGTGCAAATGCCCTCACTAGAAAGAAGTCCCTCATACTCACTCAAAACCATTTAGAATTCTGGGACTGAGGAAGCATTCTCACTCTCACAATTGAAATTCGACGTAGACGGACTAAAACCATAGGCTTGCCTCTATAATCATCTTCTGGCTTGGTGATAAAGTGGAGTCAGATCACTTTAGGACTTATAAGCTTGTAACATAGGCTCAGGGTGCTTTGGTGTGGTATTTTGGGCTAATAGTGACTAAAAGATATCCTTGAACAATGTTTACCAACACTTTTTGCTTTCATAATCCAACCGTTTTTAATAAATCCACCCTTATTCTCCTGTTTTGAAGTTTTTTCGAGTTCTTTCTTTCTCTTTTTCAACTATACCTCAATTTCAAACTCATTTTTGCTACTTTTTCACAATTCAAGGCACTTTTTTTTCTCTCTTTCTTCACTCGGTTCATGCTTTTTAATTTCTTTCTTGATTTCCCAACTAACCACCTCATTATAATTACTTTATCATAATAAGGGCCACCCTCAACTTAGACTTTTAGCCTAAGGTGAAGTGCACAATATCTATGCCTCAAACCTGGGCCACCAACTGTAGCCACCCTCAACTTAGGCCTTTGGCCTCAATCAAAGGTTTATATGTTCAAAGATAAACCAGGGCCAATATCAAAGTATTTCATTAAATAAGGTTAATCTAGCAAGGTATCAAGAAAGAATGAGTATATGATAAGCTCAAAAGTCTGGAATAAGGGATTAACTCACTCATATGGTGGGTTATTTAGGCTAAAAATTGGTTCCCTCAAAGAAAAAAGGCCTAAGATCCTTTCCATATCCACCACATCACCAAATCGAGTTTAGAGTAACAAGGCAAGTTCTGGGTACGTACAAGATGTATAATGCAGCAAAATAAGCTCACAACACATGGCAATTGCATCCTCAATCAAGTATAGACTCACAGGTCATGCTTTCAGTCTCATCTTACTTTCACAATATCAGAACAAACGTTGCCACATACTCAAAAATGTAAGAATGTATCAATAATCACAACCTCAAAAATTTTGATGGCACCCAATTTTTCATCAAAATATTCAAATTAAGTCGAAAAGTTATGTATATGCCAATCGATAACACTACTATGAATTTACCTATTATCTACACTACCTAAACATGCTGATTCAACAGAAAAGTAAACATCCACATGGAAAAAGAACCACGGCAAGAAAACCTTGGGATCAAAAATAGGGGAAGATATGGACTTGAGGCTACTCGTACTTTACCTTAATCCATAACTTCCCACACCCCAACAAAATAGGTTACTTTGTCCTCAAAATAAAAATAAGAATGAAAATAAAACATGATGACATAGAAATATGTAAATACATCCACTAAAACGAAAGATTAACATCCAAAATATAAGTAAAAATAAGATCCAACATAAGAATATTTAAACACAATCAAAACCAACATAATAAAAAGATTTTCTGAAAAGATAAAAAAGTATCCAACATGACAAAATGAGAACTGGGGTCAAAAGAGGTCGAACTTCATGGTTCTCAAGCACCAGTCTCGGGTGACTCTATGGGGTCCTAGGGATACCTCTCCTCTATAGCCGTACCGAAAGTACCCTCTCTAGGTGGGGTGTGTTGTGATCGCTCTCTCTGAATAACTGCCAACAAAAGTGACTCCTACACCACCTACTTAGGTATGGGCTGCTCCTTCTGTCTAGGCTTCTTCGGGGTCGGCTCTGGGTCATCACTCTTATCAACGGGCCTCTTCCCACAGGTGTCTGGATGTTCGGTGAGCCAATCAAATGCCTCATCATGTACCGGTCCTAGCTCTGGGACTAGAATAGGGGCTACCAACATCTGTAATAAGTCGACCTTAAATTTTCCCTACTCCTCAAAAACTGTGCTCGCGTTGGCAGGCCTAGGTCCCTCAAGCCTTTTGAGGACTTTAGTCTCAAATGCAACGACCGAGGCATCCACCGCTCAGACTCTCTCGTCAACTAAATCTTGGGCAAATGCCCTCATCCTCTCTTCAGTATCCCGAACAATCTGATCAATCAATGCCCTATGCGACAGCCACCTTGTGTAATAAAGCCTGAAATGCAATAGCAGAGAAAAAAGGGTCAACCTGTAAAGAAGATGTTGTTGGTTCTGGAATACTAGAGGATGGTGTAGACTCAATATCAACCACGGATGTAGGCATTATAGTAGCTGAAGTAGTCACGATAGTAGCTGGAGGTGAAATTGAAATTTGAGGCTCTACCGGAAGTGGCTCTGGGATAGTTGGAGGAGCTGCTCATGGTAGGGCCACCAGATTCTCTTCAACCTTTATTAGGCTGAGATCAATAGTGCATGTAGCCTCTATATAAGGGTCCCGGTGAGGATCGATAGGAACACCTGCCGCACTGCATAGTCGATGGATCAGAACTGGAAATGGCAGTGAGGTGTTCGTCCGAGATGCAACCTCATGAATTTGCTCTGAAATGATCCAGGCCTAATTTATAGAATAGCTAGCTAGAGTGATGAACAACATTATGACTCTATCGAGGGTGATCACATTATCCGTGAAGGTTCTCCTAATAGGCGAATGGATAATAGACCACCAAAACATGGCCCGGAATGAGAGGTGTGCTTTAACTATAAGATCTGCGTGGTTTATGACCCATGTCGGCTTGACCCCCTCCTCAAAGATTTGACTGGCTATCCACCGTAGCAACGTTGTCCTAGCCCTAATAACCTTCCAAGTCACCGCTCTCCTCATTTTTTAAATACGGCTATCGTACTCTACGGTAGAGTGAGGAACTCTATAACTGGGGCTAAACTGCACTCGTCGGATAGTCTCCTCCGAGATATCAACTTTCCTCCCCCAGACTGGCACCACCCTTATCCTCGGCAGCTCAATTGCCTTTTTGTTCTTTGGTAACCCCCGATGGAGTGTAGCAAGTTATGCCATATAGAACTCACAGACTATGTAAGGGGCATATTTTCCTAGCTACTGTGTGGTCCACCGAAGTCTGTGCTCATCCAATGCAACATCTAATCTGGGTACTCTATCTAAGTCTGAGGCATTCAACCGAGACTCATCATGAAATTGGCAGACCAGCTTGCGTCGCCCCTTAGGCTCCAACCCCAGGTCATAATTTCTTTCATCCCAGGGACACACCATCTATGGTTGGCTTGTGGTTGGGACTGGACTTTCTCCTGCTAGGTCTGCGAGGTGCTCTGGGACTCTAACTCAGACCTAGACTGTGAGGGCGTCATCTGTGGCAAACTAGTATTTGACCCGTCTCCATTACCATATTGTTCCCCCTCTTCAGACTGGGAGGAACTGCTAACTGCCATGGGCATTTGTGTTGCAAGTGCCCGGGTCTGGGGTCTATTGTCCTCAGTGTTTACCCTGATCTGTAGACATCCACAGAGCGCTTGGATTGTTCAGTCTCAGATGACTCATCCACCAATCTTCTTTGAAAGGATTGGATTGCTCACTTGTCTTTAGGGGGCATTTTGTCTGCAAACAAACCACAAAGAAACATGTCACTTCGAGATGTTTGATCCACTAAAACATATAACAAAGAACAAGAAACAAAAATTAAAAAAAAGTAAATATTCACTGATACAACTGCTGGTTTGCCGATATGAGTGCAATTACGACTCGTAGGGTGACCTACGAGTTGTATACTACCTTCGTAGAACAAATAAGCCACGAAAAATGCTTTCTAACCCCAAATACGAGACACAGTTATGATTCATAGGATGACCTATGAGTCATAGTCTGGGCTCGTAACAATTTTCAGAAACATTGTTTAGAACTCAGACAAGCTTATGAGACTCTCACTACAAGTCATAGTAAGAGTTACGAGTTATATGTGAGTCTCCTATGAGAAGCATGAAGGAACCACAGATGACTGCTGCTTGCTACGAGGGACCCTTAAGACTCATAGAGGGACATACGAGTCATGCGAGTGCCTCACAGGAGGAAACAGAAGGCATCAGTGCTTCCTAACATTTTCCCATGACAAAGCAACAAATCAAACCACACAATCAACACTCTTGGCACACTGCAATGTCATCAGATACGTGGAACATAATCAAATCTATACTATCATCAAGAGTTCAAGACAACCATCATCTCTAAGATTTCAATCCAGTTCCACACTATGCCAATCATAACAAAAGCAATACACATTAAAAACTCATTCTTGACATCTATAAACATTCCGTAGGAATGTAATAACCATACATATCAATTCAATCAAATCCCACAAATTATGACATGTAAAAACACATTGCCACTTCTTAAATTCCAATTTTCAAAAATAATTTAGACTGTGAGTTGGAAACAATCGCACAACATATCCCATGGATAACAAGTTTCGCATTCACAAGCACCCACTCAAGAATTTCGACAATATTTGATTCACAACTTACTTCTTCAAAGCACCAAACCCTAGGTTACTAGCCTAGTTCAATAATCACTATGTGGCATGATTTATCATTATTAAACAAAGCACACACTCATATAGGGAAAAAAAAAACACCACAAAAGATTTCAAAATTTAACAATGGGGCTTACCGATTGATTGGAGAAGTAAACCAACACGAAAGAGATCCAAAACTATGATGAAAACCCTAGAAATAGTGCCTTCGTCAGAGAATGACGTAAGTAGTCGAGATTTTGGTTGAAAAGTGACGTGTGTGATGGGAAGGGGTTTTCTATCGCCTCTTAGGGTTAAAAAATGAATTTGACCCCCTTTTAAATGAAACTGGGTCAGATTTTAAAAATCTGCAGATCGGGGTTATGAGTCTATGACTGTGAGTCGTAGGTTATCCTATGACTTGTATGTCCCTGTCTCGTACTAGACCCAACACTTATATAAATTTAGAGATTATACCTGGGTACTACAAAACCCTTCTTACGACTCATGGATGACTCTACGAATCGTAAGGTTGGTTCGTAATGTACGTGCCAATTTCTGATACTTACTTATTCCCTTTATGAAACATGACTATGAGTTGTTGTGAGGACTACAATTCATAGTCCTGATAGTAGAAGCTGCTCCAAGTGTCATTTTTCAGATCTCTAGTTCTTCAATTTTCACCTACAAATGAAATTTCAAAACAGAACAATTCCCAAAATATTACAACTGCACCAATGTCTTTCAATCCTAAAAATAAACCCACACCTTCTACCTAAGAATCTCAGCAATTAAAAATATTTAAAACAAGCCAACAATTATCAAAAATGCTGTGTTGCCTCCCAAGAAGTGCCTTGTTTAACGTCGTGGCTTGACTTTGTCACCATCCTTCATCAACTATCATCGAGGGTCCACACCACACTCTTGCACCCATTTGGGTGTTTCATGGATTGGCAAATATTGAACATGACCTCTGCATCATTAACCTTAAACCGTAGTTAACCTTAATCCATATCCACTAGGGCTCTCCCAAAGGCCAGAAATGGTCTCCCCAAAATGATGGACACCTCAAAAAGAACATCGCAGTCAAGGATTACAAAATTCCCCGTAAAGATGAATTATCAACATTAACAAGAACATCTAAAAGGATTCCCTCCGATTTTTTAACCGTTCGATCTTCCATAAGCAACATCATTATAGTCGGGGTAGGAGTACAAAAGCCAAGCTTTTTGAATACAACAAAAGGCATTATATTGATGCTCACTCCTAAGTTACACAATGATCTTGTGAACTCAATATCGCCAATGATACACAGGATGGTGAATGCACCGGGGTCCACTCGCTTTTGAGTAAGGCATTTGATCATAATCACACTACATTGTTGGAGTTGTTGCAAGAACTCTTGGCTGAAAGTTAAATTCTTTGTGACCAAATCCTTCATGTATTTAGCAGACCTAGGCATTGTTTGTAAGGCCTCTAGAAGGGGACCGTTGATAAATATTTGCTTCAACATCGAGAGGAAGTGTTTGAATTTACCCTCCACTTCTTTTTTCTTAAGCCTTTGAGGGAAAGGAGGAGGAGGTTTGGGAATTGATTTCAATTTCTCTTGCTCCCTTGGTTATTCTTGTTGCATCCCAATAACCTTCAGATCTTCTCCCTCAACCACAACTTCATCCTAAGAGCTTTCTCCTCAACTTCATCCACAAGTACTGGCATAGGGGGATCCATGGTGCTCTTGTCACTTCTAGTCATCTCTGCCATGTAATGCCCTTCGTTCTTTGGGTTTTAAACCATATTGCTTGGTAGGGTGCCCTTTGGGCATTGGTTCAATTGTGAAGATACTTACCCGAACTGTTGTTCTAGTTGCTTAACAGCAACTGATTGAGACTCTATTTTCTAGTTAATACATGAAATATTTGCTTTCATACCCTTTAAAGTCTCATCTAGATGGTCGGGTCGCTTCAACAGCTTCTCTAACATTTCTTCAATTATGGAGTTGCTTGATCTGGCATCACGATTGTGTGGTAGCATATAAGGACCATTCCTGTAGCCCTCTGTTCTCCCCCATTCTGCATCTGGCACTCTCTCTATCTCATAACATCCATCCCGATTGTCTCAATACATCCCATCACAGTTGAAGTTCTGACCTTGATTCCTGGAACCTTTCCTCCAATAGTTCGAATTGGACCCTTGGGGGTTGTTCTGGAAACCCACCGCTTGGTTGATCACAAAACATATATCCACATCAAAGAATGGATCATCACAAATAGGAGCCCTCAGAGATTGGTGGTTGACTACTTTGACACTTGCCTGATTTTTCTTTAAACCCAAGTCCATACTTGTATGAAGTTGAGCAAGTTGTTCCATGATGTCTTCGTTCACCTTTCCTTGCTCATTATTGGTGTTAACCGCACAAAAATGTTTCAGTACACCTCACTCTTTTTGACCCCATGGTCTATTCATTTTGACCACTTGCAACATCCTTGGGGCTATCAATGCAAAAGGTTAGTCTAGGAACATGCCTCCCATAATTGTGTCAACACAAGCTTGACTATTCTCATCAAGTGCCTGATAGAAAATCTTTACCAAAGAATCATCAATAATCTAGTGATCAGGGACTATCCTCAATAATTTAGCAAACCTCTCCCATGTTGTGTTAATAGAATCACCCAACAGTTGCTCAAAGTTGTTGATTTGGTCCTTGAGCTTCAATTTCTTAGATCTTAGGAAATATCTTTCAAGGAATACTCTCTGAAGTTCAGCTCAACTTGTGATAGTACCTGGAGGAAGCTCAAACAATCACATATCTACATTGCTAGTCAATGATAGTGGAAACACTCAAACCCACAGTATCAAGAGAAAAGTTTTGTCTCCCCATGACATTCTTGGAAACAAATACCACATTTTGAATATGACGATAGGGATCCTCCGAAGGTAAACTTGTGAATAATCTGCGGTTTTAGAACATTTGGAGCAAACCACTCGATATCATGGACTTAGTATCTACAGGTAATAGAGGTAGTACTATAGAACTGGTAACATCTATAGCCATAGGGTTCAACCTATATTGATTTCATCCATAAGTGTTTCCATTGAAATCCCTGAGTTGTGGCCTGTTACCCTTTTGTAGTAGATTCTCCTCTCTTCCTATATCCTCGTTTGTATTCATATCATCCTCAACCTCGATGCCTTCATTGAGTTGAACCATTCTTCTTCATAGTCGATGGATCTCCAAATTATGTCGAGCTAAGGGATTGCCTTGGCTCCTTGTGTTAAGACTACAACCTAGTATACCATGCAAAACAATCCACTTTGACTCGTTTTTATAGTAAAAACAAAAGTAAAGTACAAGAGACTCTAGAACCAACAATAGAACAAACTAATAGCGAAATCAAATCAAAACCTAGTTGTATTCCCTGGCAATGGCGCCATAATTTCTGATGATGTTCATACTCCAATAAGAAAGGGGTCACTGCCAGCAATTAAGCTAACCGAAGTTAGGGTCAAATCCACAGGGAATACAGGGCTTGATTATGAGACTTTACCACTAATCATTTGTACTATTTATGACTACAATGTCTAAATAGGGGGAGGGTTTGTGATTCAAAAACAAAATAAAACTACTACAAACTACAACGCAAGGAAATGCTCAATTTTGGGGACAACTTGGGAATTATGTTTCGCATGGTTTGATGACTCGATTACCTTAGATAACATAACTACAATTGGTGATTTGCATGCAGGGTGGTAACTTAGGTTCTTCCAGGCCTCTTGTGAAGGTGAAGGTTATATTTAACCATAGCGCTTAGTCGGCAACCATGGCATGCCAACTAACCATTACCTATTATCCCAGTCAACTTCCCCTTGGTTAGGCTTGGTTTATTAGATGAGAATACATCGATCGAATTCTTTCATCTATTTCCCTTTTCCTATTCATCACTATCTTAGTTGGGATTGTGATAGTATGTGGGGTTTCATGTTGGCCACCACCAAACAACAATAAAAATGAAGCGAAACAAAAAATATATGCAAAACCTTAACCATAGAAATGCAATAAACCTAGGTTATGTCAAGTCAAATACCCATGGTTCCCACAACCCCAAGTTGTGGGTTCTTAGCTACTCGTGGCTAAGGCAGAAAACACAAAGAATGCACATGATAGATATAAATGGGAGCTTTACCAATACCAATGAAGAGAATAGTCGCTACAAGTTACAAACCCACAAGCTTGATTGATCAACAATGAATACAAAGTAAGATTTGCAATCCCAAAAATTGGTTTTTCAAGAGAGAAAAATAAACTACTTTAAAAACTAAGAAAAGATTCACAATGTAATTCTAGATTGTCTACTGGTCGAACTTCTTCTCAAAACTTAACTTAAACTATCTATAGTATTTACAAAATAACTCTAGAATTTACATAGAAAAGACAATTGGCAGCTGATAAATCTTGCAGTTACGACTCGTAGGATGACCTACGAGTCATAGTCGAGATCTCATATCAGATTCTTGGCATCTAGGACTAAACGAGTACAACCCATAGGTACGAGTCGTTACTCGAACTGTGACTCGTACATTCCTCTTGTAGTCTTGGCCTTCAGTTTTTTGTCCAACATCTTGGCTCTTTGATTCTTGTTATAGGTCAACCTATACAAATTGTGGTGAGGCTTACAACTTGTACGATGTCCTCATAGGGGGAACTCCACTTAGCTGATTTCTGAATTTTGGTCTCTGATTGTTGCTATGACACCACCCTACGACTCGTAGCTTGAGCTACGATTCGTAGGTATGCTTGTAAGAGCTATACTTCAGCAAAATCTACAACTTTTCTTCAAAATCATACCAACCTAATGTTTCTACAAGACTAACACATCAAAACACTAAAAAGTTGCTTTAAGAACTCAAAAAATTCCCTTTTTTCAGGCACCAAATGTGATATTTTGACAGCACACAAAGGCTGATGTAGGAGCATGAGGGTCTTGGCCCCCTTGATTGGCTTGATTAGCCACCACTTGGGTAAGCAAGGTGAGAGAATCCCTAGGCTCTCCACTAGCCGTTTACTCCTCGGGCGTGCGGGCTCGTCTTCCCCTCGTATTAGGCATGATCTAGCATAGAAAAGAACAAGTGTTAGGGGAGGAAAGCTTACTTCAACTCTATAGCACGATTCAGAACATGAAGAAGGGAAACATTTCATAAAACGTATCATAGCCTTCTATTCATAGTTGTGGTGCACAACATAATGATGAATAAGACTCTAATCAATGCAGTGTTGGACTTCGAGGATCTAACAACCTAGTGCACTTATACCACCTTTGTCATGACCCAAGCCTAGGGCCAAGATGTGACCGGCAAATGGTGAACCAGAAGGAGCCACAAATAATCCTCGTAGCATACTATTACACATCATTGGTCAGGGAAACAATAAAAAATGACATTAAAAGATAGGAATAACAAGGAAATGGGACTAAGGGTAAACTTCCATATCATAACATTAAAGAACAAGAGAGTCAAGATTCATAGCACAGATACATAACATGTCCAACAACACCTCTACTACATTGATAAGAGCTAGGCCACGACAAGCAACCGGGCTCATTCGCATAGTCAATACATGAATAAAAGTAAGATAGTCTTAGTACAAAGCAAGAGATCATAACCAACTTCCCCGAAATGGAAAACTCACCAACAAGCTTGAGGGACAATGATTCTAGCCATGTGGAGGAGGAGGATGATCAATCGGTGCACCGGTTCCTACATGGTGACATCATGTAGGCATAGAGTATGCGTTAGTGCATTTGAATACAATGAATAGCATACTAACAATATGACACATATGAATGATGCTTGAATTTAAAAAATAAGAGTGTAAGGAGTGACCATTCTTAGTGAAGCCAAGCCTACCACCCCCTTGGATAGGCACATGAGGTACAAATCTTTTTATGAGGTTGATGGAGTACAAGCCCCCAACATAGGTTCACAGAGTACAAACCCCCCATCAAGGTTGATGGGGTACGAACCCCCCTCCCCCCAATCAAGGTTGACGAGCATCGACCCCCAACAAGGTCACCCAGGCCTACCACCCCTTGAGATAGGTGATCGAGGTACCAACACCTCAATAAGTTACCTGGGCCTATAACCCCCCGAGCTAGGCTTGGTCATCCCCAACGCTATAGAGATAATATCATACATATATACACTTCTTTCATCATAATATATAGACATTCCTTTTCATATCATTCCATCTTCTTTTCATCATCTATAGTCATTTAACTCATAAGACATGCATTGGACCTTCAATTCCTCAAGAACCCATAACCGGACATTTTATCAAACACTTGGAGAGTTTGTAATTCTAGTGTAAAACCGTGAATTTCAAGAGTGAAATCATGCTAGAAAAATCAGTGCAAAGCCATCAGTAGATACTTGGTAACACCATCAAGCAATATACATCAAAACCCTTCATCAATTCTCACAATAGACCTTAGATTCATAGATCCAAACATAGTAAAACAGTCATAATTTCATAAACCCCAACATAGTGTGTAGTGAATTTCATAATAAATAAGACTCATGAGTCAATCAATTTTAAATCATGCAATTTTGTGTAAAGAGAGCTTGGGTGTTATGGGTGAAAGGAACCCATGAACGAAACCCACATACCTTAACTTTGGAGATGAACTTGATGAAGATTGGAGATGGAGACTTGAAGCTTGAGAGGAAATCCTTAGATCAGGAGAGGGATTTGAGACTTGTGTTTAGGAGTACAATATTTTGCTAAGTGTTTGAATGAGTATTGGAAAATGTTTAGGGAGATAGGAGGGTGAAAAATGAATAGGTATAGGTATTTTCACGCTCGGAAAAACTTAGGGACAAGATTTAAAAGTCTTGGACCGGAGTCAAAAATGAACAAAAAATAACACTATTGCGTGCCCTTGGCACGTGTCGCTAGGGGCGTGAAAAGCTCACTTAAATGCATTTTTGGAAAATATAAATTGCTAATCGTTTTCTCTTAAATTGGGGTTAGACTCATTTTCCACTCAAAGTGACCCCCAAAATAAGAATATGAAGTCGAATTTTCGATATCATCGATGGATTTTGAGATATATGAAAATTACGATTTCGGACATTTCCGAGGCATATTTCGGGAACTTTTTGGAGTCGTTACATGATACCACCTCGGATAGGGAAGTGATGTTTCATAAGAGCCAACTATGGCCTCTTATGTGTGCTACTCAAAGACACGCTTGGCTTGAGAACCATAAAGCAAAACACCCAAGACCTTAGCCCTGAGTCCCTTTTGAGGGTCTCTACTTGTAAACCCATAAGTGTCATGCGATCTTCCCACTCAACTACACCCGCTAGAGCAATACTGTTGTTCTAAGATATAATCAAGTAGATATCTCAAATATAATTTATGTAAGAAGATAAGAATGAACACATAAATCAATTCAAGCAATTAGAGCAATTTGGGAGAAACCCTCTTGAGTTTGCAAGTAAATCACCAACTAAGCATGAAAGTAAGAAAAATAATCAGGACTGATATATAAATCTACAACCAAGCTTCAATCAAATTGACAAATTTAGAATTCAAAAACTAGAAAAGAAAGAGTGAGTGAAAGATAAATACGTGAAGCCTACACTCTTTGATCTACTCAAGAATTTGTAGAAAACTTTCTCTAAATTCTCACGCTAAACTAAATCTACACTAAGGTGCGTTCTTCATCTCAAAAAATGTACGAATGCTCTTCCTTGTATTCTTTTGTATGAATGTATGAAGAATGAGGGTTAGGAATTCGTGTATATCATGATTTTGGGACTAAAAATGGTGAAATGCTAGAGCTGTCCTGACGCTGGTCTTGGCAACATTCTGCAATCGCGCTCAACATTACGCGATCGTAAAGGTTTATGTCTCCTTGTGCTCCACATTCCTGCTTCTTTCCATATCACAACTCTGCAATCGCGAGCCTAGAGGCTGCGTTCGTGAAGTGTATCTGCTGTTAGGTACCACTTTGTGCATTTTGGCTTCTTTAGCTCCAATTCAACTCCAATCATAAATTCATCTTAGCAAAGCCAAATCTGACTCATATGTACCTGTTACATACACCATTCAAATCATATTTAGCCTCAAGTTATGAGATTAATAACACAAAACCATAAGAAATGAGTTCAAGTTGTGTACTCATCAACACCCCCAACTTAAGACTTTTCTTGTCCTCAAGAAAAAAAAAAACTCGGTAGGCTAACAATTTAAGCACATAATCTCAATTCACTTTTACAATAATCAAATCTTCATCATGATAATGGTTGGTACCAACAATTAGTATAGGTATGTGGATGCCGATCAAATAACTTCCTCATATTTCACAAACATCTTTTTCAATTCAAAGATCATTTTCTAGGGACGATCAATTGAGAAACAAATCCTCAAGGATTGGCTCAAACTCCTAATTAACTAACAAGATCTACTTGCCTCAAACATAGAGAAGCATCCATATCACCAACCCATGTCAATTTGCATGTTGTCACAAAAAGAAAGAAAGTTCCTAAAACACGCACAAGTATTTACAATGAACAAGGGACAGGACTCAAACACTCAGAATCAAGAAAAGAACATCTTGTGTACACAAATACCACATCATAGGCTTGCCTTTATTTTCAATCAACTTTGGCTAAATTTATTTTGGTTGAAAATATCAAATGGACTTTTAGGCTTATAATGTAGGCTAAAAGGTAGAGTTGGATACAATATGGACAATAGGGACTAACCCTCCTTAAGTCCCACATACAATATTCATTGTTTTTCAACTTTCCAATTTTTCTCTTTTGCATCCTGCATCAATGCACATTTAACCTTTCTTTTTCATTTAGGTGAACCACTTGTAACTATTTTTCAACATTTTAGAGGATTCTTTACTCTCAGGAACTTTTTTTTCATTTACTTTTCATTTTGAAAGCAGTCGTTTTCCTTTATTTTCATTCCTCCATTCATTCTTTTTTCTTTTCTTTTTTTTTCCAAAAGCCCCCATATGGTAGAAACTCTTCCTTTTTCTCCTACGTCAACCCCAACTTAGGCTTAAAGCCTCAATTGTCACAACCTTGCAAAACTGAAGGAGGGATAAAGGTACAAAAGAGGGATATAAAAAGGTTCATGGTTTCTAATTAAGGTTTCCACTAGAAAGGATTAGGCTCAAAAGAGACATTTTCTTGTCCTTGGAATATAGGACTCACCACAATAAATGATTCAAATCTGACGTAGCCATCAAATAGTGGATGAAGGTAATCTCCGATCCCCACATGGTTAGATCATGTAGGCAAAAAGTATGCGTTAGTATATTTGAATATACTAAGTATGCGGGCATGCTATGCATATGACTACCAAACCTGCATTCAGTGTTAGATGATAAAGGCACATAATATAGAAGGATATATATAGCAAGAGATATAGCATACAATATGCAATGAAACCAATGATGCATTTAATGCACAAATGCTCATATATAATGGGGATGTGACCTCAACCGATATGACTAAGACAAAGTGAGCTATTACTTAGAATCCCAATGAAATCCCCACATTGGTAATGAGGTGGTCTACTTGCCAAAGGTAAACCATACTTCACTTCACAGGTATCCCCATTCCGGAGAAGAAACATTCGTTACGGGCACCCCTATTTTGGATAGGATTTGCACATTATATCATATCATATCATTCTTCTCCTTATGGGTATACCCATTTCAGAGAATTAACCTTTCTTATAGAAACCCCCATTTCAGATGGAATTTTCATATACAAATACCTATAGTTGGCACATAGTTCAAGGAATGGGAGAGGACGCTTGGTGATTACCCTAATGCTCCCAATCCACCGATGCTAAGTCAAATCATCCCGTACGAATACTTCTACATACACATGCTTTCAAAATAGGCAGTAGTCATTTCAAATCCTTTCAATGCACATTTATACTCAAAAGCCAAACACATGTCATAATCATTCGTACTTGGGAATCAAAAGCCAAATCATAGTTCATAATCATGATACTCATGCATAGGAATAGTTTATTCACATATATGAGATGGTGCAAGAACCCAAATTGCTCAAAGAGCTATATCAATAGATATTTATATGATCACATCCTTTTTATAATCAATATCTTATCAAAATTATATACACAAATATAATTGGGATTAACTCACTTTATAATTTTCATAAAACTCAATGCTCATGAATGCATATTCTATGAATGAGATGAGAATAACATAGGTAATATAGATTCAACTTAAGTCAACAACACATTATAAGATTCAAGTAAAAACATAAGTAAAATTCACATTTAAATCATAATATAGATTACCCATGCACAAATTAAACTTTAAAACGGACATGTACTTTCATAACTTCGATGCATTTTATCATATTAGGGCTTAAATCACTTTAAAATTAATAAATGAGCACAGCCCGTACATCAATTGAAGTTAATAAATAATAATATTGAAAGCCCATATTTAAAGTAAGCTAAAGTTCATGAAAATCACTTGAAAATAGTTTGGGTCTTCTTGGTTGAAAGAGACCAAGAATCAAACCCACATACCTTAGCTAACTAAGAAAAAATAAGAAGAAATTTTATGAAGAAGAGGCCCTTTTCCTTGGCTTCAAGAAAATCCCTCAATGTTCACCTTAGTAGAGTTCTTAAGAGAGAGTTGAAAGAATTTTAAATGTGAGAAATAAATTTGAATGATAGAAATAGAGTTTAGGTCATTTGGAGGTCTTAGAATAGCATAGGAAGTCATAAAAGGACCTTCGGAGAAGTCACAATTCAAAAAAAACCATTATTGAAGCAAGATAACATTCTTGCCAGGGGTCCTATGAGGAGGTATCATGGTCGTACATGGTTTCATGGACCATGAAATCCTCCTATAATGCCACACTTGGTCAAATCTTAGAAAATACAACACAAATAGGCTTTACAAAAATTGCCATAAATTCTTGATACGGACTCAGAATGAGGTGAAATCAGATGAGTTAGAAAGCTAATTCAAAGATCTTCAGTTTTATAATTTGTGGGCCACACAGTTATTTTTTGTGCTAAGAGATATTACCATTTAAAATTGACCTGTCCATTAGTTCTTGTGAAAAGTATAGTCAAGGGAATTCCTTTGAACTTGGCTTGATGTAGGAGACCCTTGATGGACCAAACAATATCAATAAGCTTGAATTGAAGGCTTGAAAGTGAGCTTAGCTTGAACTTGAAGATTCCACACTCAGAAAGATTTGACAAAATTACCCAATGGTTGGTCTCACGGTCCATACCAAACCACATAGACCGTGTACTCCTCAGTACCACCTCACTTAGAAAATTATTCACAACAAATTTCTAAGACGGTGATCCTATACTTAAAGAATTTTTACTCCGAAAGCCATATGGGGAGGTATACAAGAAACGCCCCAAAAATGTGCTGCGAAAATGCTCATAATTATAATTTTCATATATCTCAAAATTCATGCGTGATATCAAAAATTCAACTTCATATTCTCAATTAAGGAGAAAAATTGAGTGGAAAATAGGTATAACTTAGATTTTAGAGGACTCATAGCGAAAAATAATTTTCACTAATTTTCGTTTTCCAGTGGCCATCTGCACCCTGACCAAGATGCACCAGCAGTATGGATTAGTGTTGGAATGAAGTTTGCGTCTTGTTGGTGTTGTGCCAAGGGTGCGAACCAGTGTATTATTTTTCTTGGTTTTTTAATCTTGGCCAAGGGCATTGGGGTCATAGCCCTATGCAAACTTATGCATGAAAACACCTATACTTAGCCATTTTAAAACTCTATATCACTCAAGCCCCTCTCAAAAACCTCTCCATGACATAACGAAATATCTCAGTTGAATTTCAAGGATTTCAAACCTAACTTTGAAACTCAAGAATTATCTTCAAGCTCCAAGTTCTCTTCAAGCTCAACTCAAGAAAACTGAACTTTGAGGTATATGGGTTTCATCCATTGGGTCCTTTTTACCCATGCAGCTCAATCTCCCTTTTTATAAAAGTTACATATTTTCAAGATGTATCATCTGTGGGTATCTCTTATTATTTATTTTGATTATAAATTAAGTTGGGGTTTTATGAAATGTTGATTGATTATACATGTCTATCTGTTTCAAGCTTATACTATGAATTGGTTTTGTCTATTGAGACTATGCATGTTTTGAGCTATGAAACTATTATCTAGTATAAGATTTGATGATGGATTTCAAGGTATCTTACATGAAGGTTTTACCATAGTTCACCGTGTTACTTTTAGGCCCTAGGCTTGGGTTGTGACAAACTTGGTATCAGAGCTCTAGGTTGATAAATCCTCAGAGTCCAACACACAACATCGATTAGAGTCCTATTCATAGTTGTGATGCGCACCACGACTATGAGTAGGAGGCGATGAGGCATTTTAGGAAATGTTTCCCTTCATCATTTTCTAAGACGTGCTATAGAGTTGTGGTAAGTTTTCCCTCTAACGATTGTTCCATGCTATGCTAGATCATGCCGAACACTTACGAAAGAGGGGCCCAAACTCTCGAGGAGCAACCTACCAATGGTGAGCTCCAGGATGCTCTCACTATACTTGCCCAAGTTGTGGCCAACCAAGTCAACCAAGGGGCCAAGCCCCCTTGCTACTACCCCGAAAGCTAGGGAAAGAGACTTCATGAGGATGAATCCTCCGGTGTTCTATGGGTCAAAGGTAGATGAAGATCCACAATTGTTCATTTATGAGGTCTACAAGATCTTGAATATCATGGGCGTTGGGCCGAATGAAAAGGTGAAGTTAGCGGTGTACCAACTCAAAGGGGTAGCCCAATATGGTATGACCAATGAATGGGGGACAAGGAAAATGGTAATATGGTTCTTTAGGAGGAGTTCAAATTATCTTTCCTTAATCATTTCTTCCCTCTTGAGCTTAGGGAGGCAAAATTGGTGGAGTTTATGAACTTGAAATAAAGTGCTACGAATATGATGGAGTATGCCCTCAAATTCAACAAACTTTCAAAGTATGCTCCTCATTTGGTGGCCGATCCTAGATCTAGGATAAATAAGTTCGTGATGGCGGTCTCCGACTTGGTGAGAGAAGAATTCCAGTCCATCATGCTAATTAGTGACATGGATTTGTCGTAGTTGATGTCATTTGTCGAGCAAATGGAAGAATAAAAGTTGAGGAAGGGAAGGGGGCATAAGGCCAAAAGAGCCTGGTTTGAGGGTAAATTCCAAAAGGGTGCTAGATTTCATCAAGGCCAACGGTTTTTTCATGCTACTAATAGGGGGTTTGCCGATGACTTCCCTAGGCCTCATGGTGTTGGTAGTGTGGCAACTATTGATGTATGCCTTAAATATTGAAGGAGCCAAGGAGGCCCACGTTTGAAAGGTTCTAATGCATGCATTGAATATGGGGAACTTGATCACAAGAAGGTGGATTTTCCAAGAAACTGTGGCAAAAATTGGGCTGCAAACGCGGTTCCATTAGGTAGGGGTGGTGATCAAGGTGGTGCCCTAAGGCATAATCAATTTTATGCTCTACGTGGGATGCAAGGGGTTGGTGAGGTTCCTGATATTGTTACTAATATGTTGAAAATCATTGACTTTAATGTATATGCTTTGATTGATCTAGGTGCCACCATTTGTTTTGTTACCCCTTTTGTTGCCCAAAAGTTCCATGTTGAACCCGAGTTGTTACATGAATCATATGAAGTGTCTACTCCTATTGGTGCATCTATTGTTGCTAGGAAAGTCTATAAAAGTTGTCCTATTTGCATTTTGCATAAATTGTTATCTTGTGATCTTGTTGAATTAGACATGGTTAATTTTGATGTCATTCGAGGGATGGCTTGGTTGCATACCTACTATGCTTTTATTGATTGTAGAGCCCATAAGGTCAAATTCCAATTTCCAAATGATACCCGTCCTTGAGTGGGAAAGTCAAGATGTGGTGGTCAATGGTAGATTCATCTCTTGCATTAAAGCCCGTAAGTTGATCTCTAATAGATGTCTTTACCACCTTGTGAGGGTTAGGGATGAAGAGTCTAAAGTTTCTCCTATAGAGTCAGTCCCTCTTGTAAATGAGTTTCTTGATGTCTTCCCAAATGACCTTTCCGGTGTTCCTCCCAAAAGGGCAATAGACTTTGGCATAGACTTCCTCCCCGATACTCAGCCCATTTCTATTCCCCCTTACCGTATGGCCCTGGTGGAGTTAAAGGAGTTGAAAGAACAATTGAGGGACTTGATGGAGAAGGGATTTATTAGAACTTTCCAATCACCTTAGGGTGCTTTGGTATTGTTTGTAAAAAAAAGGATGGGTCCCTTAGGATGTGTATTGACTACTGAAAACTCAATAGGGTCACTATAAAGAATAGGTACCCTCTTCCAAGAATCGACGATTTGTTTTACCAATAGCAAGGGTTTAGCTATTTCTCTAAGATTTATCTTTGGTCTTGGTATCATCAATAGAAGGTGAGGGAGGGTGATATTCCCAAGATGACCTTCCGGACTAGATATGGGCATATGAATTTGCTGTGATGTCTTTTGGATTGACCAATGCACCAGTCGTCTTCATGGACCTTATGAATCTAGTCTTCAAACCCTACCTTGATTCCTTTATACGGTCTTCATTGATGACATTTGATCTATTCAGATAGTAAGGAGGAGCATACGGGTCATTAGAAGGTTGTGTTGCAAAGATTGAGGGAGGAGAAATTATATGCCAAGTATGAAAAGTGTGAATTTTGGTTAAAGGACGTTGCATTGTTGGGTCATGTTGTGTTGCGTGATGGCATTAAGGTGGATCCAAAGAAAATCGATGTTATTAGAAATTGTCCTAAACCATTGACCCCATTGGATATTTCGAGTTTTTTGGGCCTTGCAGGTTACTATAGAAGGTTAGTGATTGGGTTCTCTTCTATTACTTCCCCTATGACAAAATTGACTCAAAAAAAGTTTAAGTTTATGTGGATGAATGAGTGTGAGAGGAGCTTCCAAACATTGAAAGACAACCTTATGTGCTCTCCTATATTGTTACTACTAAATAGGTTTGAGGGATTTGTGGTATATTATGATGCTTTCTGGTTAGGTTTGGGTTGTGTGTTGATGCAAAATGGTGAGGTCATAGCTTATGCTTCTAGACAACTCAAGCTACATGAAAGGAACTACTATACCCATGATCTAGAGTTAGCCGTCGTTGTGTTTTCATTAAAGATTTGGCGTCACTACTTATATAGGGTTCATGTTGAAGTGTTCATCGTTCACAGGGGCCTCCAATATGTCTTCACTCAAAACGTTCTCAACTTGAGACAAAGAAGGTGCCTAGAACTTCTTAAGGACTATGACACGAGTGTGCATTAACATCCCAGTGAGTCAAATGTAGTGGTAGATGCTTTGAGTAGGGTGTCTGTGGGTAGCCTAGCTCATGTTGATGGTGGTGATAAGGAAATGGCTAGGGAGGTGTATCAATTGGACATATTGAGGGTTAGGTTGGAAGAGGTTGGTGATGATGGCATTGTTGTTATAGATGGGTCTAAGTCTTCATTGGTTAGTGAGGTGATAGCAGAACAAGATCTTGACTCCTCCTAGGTTGAATTGCAGGCCTTGGTGAAAGATGGCAAAGTAGAGGTTTTCTCCTAAAGGGAAGATGGTTCCCTTAGGTACCATGGTAGGTTATGTGTGCCTTATGTTGATAGCTTGAGGGAGTAAATCCTTCATGAAGCCCATAATTCTTCTTATTCTATCCACCCCGATTCCGCCAAAATTTACAGAGGTTTGAGGAATGTGTTTTGGTAGAGAGGCATGAAGAGGGAAATTGCCAAATTCATTTTCATTTGCCTTAGTTGTCACAAGTCAAGGCTGAACATCAAAGGTTGGGTGGCCTAACCTAAGACATAAAGATTCCTACTTGCAAATGGAGGTGATTAATAAGGATTTTCTTTTTGGGTTGCCAAAGACTAGTTTCGATCCCATATGGTTTGTGGTTGATAGGATGATAAAATCGGCTCACATTCTGCTGGCTAAGACTACATATGTGGCAGAAGAGTATGCAAGGTTGTACATCCATAAGTTAGTGAGGTACATGGGGTTCCTTTGTCCATCATATAGGATCGTGGTGCACAATTCACTTCATACTTTTGGAGGTCTTTTCAAAGGGGTCTTAGTACAAAAGTTCACCTTAGTACGACCTTTCACCCTCAAATGAATGGCCAAACCAAAAGAACCATTCAGATACTTGATTATATTCTTAGGGCTTGTCTCTTATTGCTTAACGGTAGTTGGGATGATCATCTTCTATTGATTGAGTTTTCCTACAACAATAGCTATCACTCTGGCATCGGTATGGCTCCTTTTGAGGCTCTTTATTGGAGACGTTGTAGATCATTGGTTGGTTGGTTTGAGGTTGGAGAGGTGGATTTATTGGGACTGAATCTAGTTATTGAGTCTCTTGAGAAGTTTATGATGATTATA
Organism: Solanum clarkiae; assembly: GCA_011800125.2. Taxonomy (NCBI): domain Eukaryota; kingdom Viridiplantae; phylum Streptophyta; class Magnoliopsida; order Solanales; family Solanaceae; genus Solanum; species Solanum clarkiae. The sequence continues at coordinate 40,718 of JAABOM020113872.1, read as the reverse complement.
GAAAGGTTGAAGACGACCCAAAGCCACCAAAATTCCTATGTCGATGTGAGGAGAAGAGACCTTGAATTCAAAGTTGGTAATTGGGTTTACCTAAAGGTTTCAGCAATGCAGGGTGTGATCCATTTTGGTAAGAAGGACAAGTTGTGCCCAAGATATGTTGGACCTTATGAGGTCTTGAGGAGGGTTGGTAAGGTAGCTTACGAGTTGAGGTTACCTAGTGAGATAGAATAAGTTCATCTGGTGTTTCATGTCTCTATGTTGAGGAAATGTATGGGTAATCCTAATGCTATTGTGCCTCTTGATGTGGTGTGGGTTTTTGAGGATAACTTTACTTATGAGGTGGTTCCAGTTCAGATATTCATAGGCAAGTGAAGAGATTGAGGAACAGAGAGGTGGCATCCGTTAATGTCATTTAAAGGAACCAATAAGTCAAAAGTGCTACATGGGAGGTTGAGGTGGACATGAAAAAATGGTATCCTTATCTTTTCCACTCCACTCAAGCCTAAGGTACTTATTCTAAGTTCCCTATGTGATTTCAAGTCTTACGTTCTGCCCCATATCAATGCATATGTTCATGTTTAAATTGACAAGTTCATGATGATTTTACATTTATGATTAAATTTTTTAAATGATGTTTAAGTGCATGGTTGCATCTCTATGTGGGATGATATTGTTATGTTTGTATCTCTTATATATGTTTCTTTGAAATTAGGGGATGAATGTTTCCAAGGGGGAGATATTGAAACGACCCCGAAAAGTGCCCGAAAATATCCCTCGAAAGTGCTTAGAAACGTAATTTCCTTATATCTCAAAATCCATGCATGATTTCAAAAATCCAACTTTGTATCCTCGTTCAGGAGGTCAAACTTAGGGGGAAAAGTGTTTAACCCCAATTTAATAACGAAAGATTAGCAATTACAAAATTTCTAGAATGCAATTTCCAGAGAGCAAAACACGCCCCTTTCGTGATGCACCTCTGGCTTATTTTGTGACTGTTTTTTTTGTTTACGTCTAAGACTTTTATGTCCTGGTCCTAAGTGTTCCCAAGCATGTTTTTATTTATATTTAGCCATATTTCACCCACATATCACCCTAAACATTCCCCAATACTCACTTAAATATTTAGTTATATTTTTCACTCCCAAATTCATGTCTCAAACCTTCATCCATAACTCAGGATTTCATTCAAGTTACTTCTTCAAACTTCAGGTCTCCATCTCCTATCATCAACAAGGTCATCTCCAAGCTAAGATATGTGGGTTTCAACCATTGAGTCCTTTCAAACATAGTGCCCTATCTTCCTTTCTATTAAATTTGCATAATTTAAAGTTGATTTTACAATTGGGTGCACTCGTATGAATATGTCTATGAACTATGTTAAACCTATGTAAAGTTGTGACTGTTTTGCTATGTTTTGAGCTATAAATCTTGGGTCTATTGTAAGGTTTGATGAAGGGTTTTAATGTATGTTGCTTGAGGGTGTTGAAAGGTGTTGATTGATGGTTTTACAATGGATTTTCTTGCATGATTTCATCTCTATATTTCATGGTTTTATAGTAGCATTACATACCTTTTAGAATTCAAAATTGGTGATTTGGTTTACCTAAAAGGGTATGATCCATTTTGGTAAGAAGGGCGAATTGAGCCCAAGATATGTTTGTCGTTATGAGGTCTTGAGAAGGGTTGGCAAAGTAGCTTACGAGTTGAGGTTGCCTAGTGAGATAGAATCAGTTCATCCGGTGTTTTATGTCTCTATGTTGAAGGAATGTATAGGTGATTCTAATGCTATCGTGCCTCTTGATGTGGTGGGGGTTTTTGAGGATAACTTGACTTATGAGGAGGTTCCGGTTCAGATTTTTGATAGGAAACTGAAGAGATTGAGGAACAAGGAGGTGGCATCGGTTAAGGTCCTTTGGAGGACCCAACAAGTCGAAAGTGCTACATGGGAGGCCGAAGCGGACATGCATATGTAGTATCCTTATCTTTTCCACTCCACTCAAGCCTAAGATACGAAGTCTAATTTCCTTATGTGATTTCAAGTCTTAAGTTCAGCCCTATGTCAATGCATATGTTCATGTTCAAATTGACAAGTTCATGATGATTTTACATTTATGACGAAATTTTTGAAATGATGTTTAAGTGCATGGTTGCATCTTTATCTGGCCAGATATTGTTATGTTTGTATCTCTCATATATATTTCTTTGACATTCGGGGACGAATATACCCAAGGAGGAGATATTGAAACGATCCCGAAAAGTGCCCAAAATAATGCCTTGGAAGTGCCCAGAAATGTAATTCCTTATATCTTAAAATCCATGCGTGATTTCAAAAAACCAACTTCCCATCCTTGTTAATGGGGTAAAACTTAGGGGGAAAAGGGTCTAACCCCAATTTAAGAGAAAAAGATTAGCAATTACGAAATTTCAAGAATGCAAATTCCAGAGAGCAAAGCACGCCCCTTCTGCGACGTGCCTCTGCCTTATTTTGTCACTGTTGTTTTTTAGTTCGGTCCAAGGCTTTCAAGTCTTGGGTCTAAGTGTTCCCAAGCATATTTTTATCTACACTTAGTCATATTTCACCCATATATCAATGTAAACATTCCCTAATACTTACTCAAACACTTCGCCATATTTTTCACTCCCAAATTCAAGTCTCAAACCCTCATCCAGAACTAAGGATTTCCTTCAAGGTTCTTCTTCAAGTTTCAAGTCTCCATCTCCAATCTTCACTAAGTTCATCTCCAAGCTAACCTATGCTGGTTTCAACCATTGGGTATTTCACCTATGGTGCCCAAGCTTCTTTTCTACTCAATTTGCATGATTCAAAGTTGGTTTTAAAATTGGGTTTACTAGTATCAACATGTCTATGAACTATGTTAAAGCTATGTAAAGTTGTGACCGTTTTACTCTTTTGAGCTATAAATCTTTCGTCTATTGTAATATTTGATGAGGGATTTTGAAATATGTTGCTTGAGGGTACGACCAATGGAAGGGGGAGAAATGAAATAGTAATGTGGTGCTTTGGGAGGAGTTCAAATTAGCTTTCCTTAACATGTTCTTCCCTCATGAGGTTAGGGAGGCTAAGCTGGTAGAGTTTATGAACTTGAAACAAGGAGTTGTGAGTGTATGGGAGTACGTCCTCAAATTCAACCAACTTTCAAAGTTTGTTCCTCATTTGGTGGAAGATGCTAGATCTATGATGAATAAATTCATGATGGAGGGGGGAGATCTCTGACTTGGTGAGCGAAGATACGGTCCACCATGCTAATTAGTGACATGAACTTGTCTCGATTGATGACATATGCCAAGAAAATAGAGGATGAAAAGTTGAGGAAGAGAAGGCTGCTTGAGGCCAAAAGGGTTTGGATTGAGGGTAAATTCCAAAAGGGTGCTGGATTTCATCAAGGCCTTCTCATGCTACTAATAGGGGGTTTGCCAATGACTTCCCTAGTCCTCAAGGTGTTGGTGGTGCAGCTCCTATTGATGTGTGCCCAAAATGTGGAAGGAGACATGGAGGCCCATGCTTGAAAGGTTCTAATGCATGCATTGAATGTGGGGAACTTGGTCATAAGAAGGTGGATTGTCCAAGAAATTGTGGCAAGGGCTGGGGTGCAAATGTGTTCGATTAGGTAGGGGTAGTCATCAAGGTGGTTCCCCAAGGCACAATCGGTTTATGCTCTATATAGGATGCAAGGCGTTAGTGAGGTTCCCAATGTTGTTACAGGTAATTTGAAAATCTTTGACTTTGATGTGTATAGTTTGATTGATCCAGGTGCCACCATTTCTTTTGGTACCCTCTTTGTTGCTCAAAAGTTCCATGTTGACCCTAAGTTGTTGTATGAATCATATGTTGTGTCTACTCCTATTGGTGTATCCATTATTCCTAGGAAAGTTTATAGAAGTTGTCCTATTTGCATTTTGGATGAAATATTGCCTTGTAATCTTGTTGAATTAGACATGGTTGATTTTGATGTCATTCTTGAGATGGATTAGTTTCATGCCTACTATGCTTCTATTGATTGTAGAACCTATAGGGTAAAATTCTAATTCCCAAATAAACCCGTCCTTGAGTGGGAAAGTCATGATGTGGTGGTCTAGGGTATATTTATCTCTTTCATTAAAGACCGTAAGTTCATCTCTAATAGGTGCCTTTAGCATCTTGTGAGGGTTAGGGATATAGAGTCTAAAGTCCTTCCATAGAGTCGGTCCCGATTGCAAATGAGTTTCTTCATTTCTTCTCAAATGACCTTCTCGGTGTTCCACCGAAAAGGAAAATAGACTTTGGTATATACCTCTTCTTCGATACTCAACCCATTTCTATTCCCCCTTACCGTATGGCCCTGGCGGAGTTGAAGGAACAATTGAGGGACTTGTTGGAGAAGAAAATTATTATACCTAGCCAATCACCTTGGGGTGCTCCGGTGTTTTTTGTGAAAAATAAGGATGGGTCCCTTAGGATGTGTATTGACTATCGATAACTTAATAGTGTCACTATAAAGAATATGTATCCTCTTCCAAGAATTGATGATTTGTTTGACCAATTGCAAGGGGCTAGCTATTTCTCTAAGATTGATCTTCGGTCTGGGTATCACCAAGTGAAGGTGAGGGAGGATGATATTCCCAACATGGCCTTCCATACTAGATATGGGCACTATGAGTTTATTCTAATGTCTTTTGGTTTGACCAATGCATCGGCCATCTTCATGGACCTTATGAATAGGGTCTTTATGCCCTACCTTGATTCTTTTGTTGTGGTCTTTATTAATGACATTTTTACCTATTCACATAGTAGGGTGTAGCATATGGGTCATTTGAGGGCTGTATTACAAAGATTGAGGGAGGATAAATTATATGTCAAGTATGAAAAGTGTGAATTTTTGTTGAAAGAGGTTGCATTCTTGGGTCATGTGGTGTCGGGGAATGGTATTAAGGTGGATCCAAAGAAAATGAATGTGATTAAAAATTGGCCTAGACCATTGACCCCGTGGGATATTAGGAGTTTCTTGGTCCTTGAGATTACTATAGAATGTTTGTGAATGGGTTCTCCTCTATTTCTTCCCCTATGCCAGAATTGACTCAAAAGAAGGTTAAGTTTGTGTGGACCAATGAGTGTGAGAGGAGCTTCCAAATATTGAAGGACAAGCTTGTGTCCGCTCCTATATTATCACTACTAGATGGGCTTTAGGGATTTGTGGTATATTGTGATGCTTCCCGGGTTGGTTTGGGTTGTGTGTTGATGCAAAATGGTGAGGTCATAGCTTATTCTTCTAGACAACTCAAGGTACATGAAAGGAACTACCCTGCCCATGAGCTAGAGTTAGCCTCCGTTGTGTTTGGATTAAAGATTTGGCGTCATTACTTGTATGGGGTGCATATTGATGTGTTCACCGATCATAAGAGCCTCCATTATGTCTTCACTAAAAAAGATCTCAACTCGAGACAAAGAAAGTCGCCAGAACTTCTTAAAGATTATGACAATAGTATACATTACCATCCTGATAAGGCAAATGTTGTAGCAGATGCTTTGAGTCGGGTGACTATGGGTATCCTAACTCATGTTGATGGTGATGATAAGGAAATGTATAGGGAGGTGCATCAATTTGTCCAGATTGGAGGTTAGGTTGAAAGAGTTTTGTGATGATGGTGTTATTATTGTTAATGGGTCTAAGTCTTCATTGGTTGATGAGATGATAGCAAAATAAGATCTTGACTCCTCCTTGCTTGAATTAAAGGCCTTGGTGAAAGAGGGCAAAGTAGAGGTTTTCTCTGAAGGGGGAGATGGTGCCCTTAGGTACCAAGGTAGGTTGTGTGTACCCCTTGTGTTGATGGTATGAGGGAGAAAATCCTTGATGAGGCCCATAATTCTTCTTATTCTATCCACCTCGATTCCACCAAAATGTATAGAGATTTGAGGGATGAATATTGGTGGGGAGGCATGAAGAGGGATATCGCCAAATTCGTTTCCAGTTATCATAGTTGTCAACAAGTCAAGGCAGAACATCAAAGGCCAGCTGGCTTAACCCAGGATATAGAGATTCCTATTTAGAAATGGGAGGTGATTAATATGGAGTTTGTGGTGGGGTTGCCCAAGACTAGGAAGGGTTTCGATTCCATATGCATTGTGGTTGATAGGATGATGAAATCGGCTCACATTTACCAGTTCAAACTACATATGGGGCTGAAGAGTATGCAAGGTTGTACATCCATGAGTTAGTGAGGTTACATGGGGTTCCTTTTTCCATCATATCAGTTCGTGATATACAATTCACTTCACATTTTCGGAGGTCTTTCCAAATGGATCATGGTCAAAAAATGTTCACCTTAATACAACCTTTCAACTCAAATAGATGCCAAGCCGAAAGAACCATTCAAACACATAAGGATATTCTTAGAGCTTGTGTCCTAGAGCTTAAGGGTAGTTGTGATTATCATCTTCCATTTATTGAGTTTACCTATAATAATAACAACCACTCTAGCATCGGTATGAATCCTTTTGAGGCTCTTTATGGGAGACGTTATAGCTCATTGGTTGGCTTTCTTGAGGTTGGAGAGGTGGCTTTATTGGGACCGGCTCTTGTTATAGAGGCTCTTGAGAAGGTTAGGATGATTAGAGAAAGGTTGAAGACGGTCCAAATCCGCCAAAAATCCTATGATGATGTGAGAAGAAGAGACCTTGAATTCAAAGTTGGTGATTGGGTTTACCTAAAGGTTTTACCTATGCAGTGTGCGATCTATTTTGGTAAGAAGGGAAAGTTGAACCCATGATATGTTAGTCCTTATGAGGTCTTCAGGAGGGTTGGCAAGGTAGCTTACAAGTTGAGGTTGCTAGTTAGATGGAATTGGTTCATCCGGTATTTCATGTTCTATGTTGAGAAAATGTATGGGTGATCCTAATGTGATCATGCCTCTTGATGTGGTGGGGGTTGTTGAGGATAACTTGATTTATGAGGAGGTTCTGGTTCAGATTTTTGATAGGCAAGTGAAGAGATTAAGGAATAAGGTGGAGGCATCCATTAAGGTCCTTTGGAGGAACCATCAAGTTGAAACTGCTACATAGGAGGCTGGGGAGGACATGCAAAAGTGGTATCCTTATCTTTTCAACTCCACTAAAGCCTAAGGTACTAATTCTAAGTTCCCTATGCGATTTCAAGTCTTAAGTTCAGCCCCATGTCAATGTATATGTTCATGTTTAAATTGACAAGTTCATAATGATTTTGCGTTTATGATGAAATTTCTAAAATGATGTTTAAGTGCATGGTTGCTGTTGACACTCAATTTTTGCCCAAGGTTTCTAAAAATCACACTTTTTTATGTTAAATTTTAATAGTTTAAAATACAGTTTTGGACAATCCTTGGTTAATTTTGATAATTATTCTTATTTTTTTCTTTAATATTAGAATTTGAGTCAATTTGTGGTTCAATCAAATTTCTAATCCAGTTTCACTTTAATTCAATTCAAATATCTAATTTAATTTTGATCCTACACACCTCATTCAAGATTCAATATCAACCATTTAATCGTACAATTGAAATAAAATAATTATTTTCCCCCTATATATACTCAAACACATCAAAACCTAACATATTTTCATTTTCTCTTCTTTCTAAACCGTAGCCGCCATCCATCTTTGTCTCTCTCTACCAGTTCACTCTTCTCCCTCCACTCTCTCCTCACCATAAACTCCCTAAACAATACCATCTCCGCCAATTTTTTCAACCGCGAAACAGCAACTCATCTCCACAAAAATGCTAGCCTCACCTTCACTACCATCGCCGCTACCATAAGGATGAGATCACCATCAAGCCCAACTCCCAAGCTCCAATAGCTCATGCGGGAGGTCCTGAGCTTGCACAACCAATAACGAACCAAAGTTGTCCAATAGCTTTTATCCTTGCCTTTCTGTCGCTTACTAGCTCCACCAGTAAATGAACAATCATCAACTCACTGTTAATTTAAATTTTTAGTTTTTAATCTGCAATTAGATTGATTTGGTTGAATATTTTGTTATTTTAAGAATTGTGGAATTTATATTACTATGATTTGATCTTCATTTTATACTATTCATATGCATTTTGTTATATTGTTCTGGGGCTGTCTCTGTGCAATTTTGATTTCCATGTGATAAATGTATGCTTCGAATTAGTAGATATTATGTTTTTGTTGGACTATTATTAAATTATATTACTCCTTTTGTTTGATTTAGTTCACTATAGTGTTGAATTTGATATTCTAATTGATGATTTTATTTTATGTTTAAAGTTTGTTTGAAGAATATTTGAATAAACTTGCTTTTCTTGTGGTTATTATCTTATAATTTTAGATGTTGATAATTTTTTTTATATATTTATTAGATTAGTGATTGTTTTGGGAATTTTTTAGAAATAGTAAATTTTTTTTAGCAGTGTTGTTAATATGTTTGTGGGGTTTTAGATTTACTTGTTCTTGTTCATGGGTTTCTACTGTTGTGTGTTGCAAAGAAAAGTTGTGTTGGTTTTTTTAGTTTATGTTCTTTAAATAGCTTATCTTGATGTTCATAGTACATAAATATATATTGGACTCTTAAAGCTAAAAGAAAAGAAGTACACGCTTGACATGTATTTGTGTGGACTGGTTGGGTAAGTTTGCATCTACTGCTTTTTATGGTGCTCTCTGAACAATAATTCCTGATATTGATTAAGGTAGTTAATTTTACTTGAAATAGAATGTTATCACTTTAAAAATTTTAATTACTAAATTTTTACTAACGATGAATGTTGTTAAGAACTATTGTTGTGTTAGTTTTTTACTCCGTTCGTAAGTGGCCGAAGAAAAATTTATTCGTTGGATTTCGAGGTCTCCCCATTTAAAAAGATAGAAAAAGTTTAATTTAAATTTGCATATATTTCATAATTTTATTTTGCCGTGACTTCACTTTATTGCCTTGTCTTGATAGTAATTATTAGCTTATAGTTTATTTCCTTGTGTGGCTATTGTGAGGAGATGCATCAAGTGATGGTTTTAAGTAATAGTTAAAAATGTTGGCATTATAATTTCCTTTCACATCAAGCTATTGCAGTAGCTATTAGCATTTGGTTGCTTAATTTTTTATTTGATATTCGTGTCTTGGTTTATCTTGTTTGTTGATTTTACTAGATATAAGAATTTTAATGAATTATATTGCTATGTTATTATTTGGTCACTAATGGCAAATTGTGCATATATTATTTTTTAAGTCTTTATTAGTTGGCACATGTTTTTTTGCTTTTAAAATAAGAGGAATTGTTTGTAAAAAATTTGACCAATGATAAACTTCTTCGTCAGTTTTCGAGGTTTCCCCATTCAGAAAGATGAAAAAACGTAATTTAGGTTCATATTTATCATGTGTTAGAATTTTTTTTAAAAAAATTATTGTAGATTATTTTTGAAATTAAGTAGTTCATATTCGAATTAATTATTTTGCTTAGTTATTTTAAGGAAGTTCATTAGTTGATACAAATTAGCATTCTGACGAGGGTTTATGAATCACCCAAATGATCCTTTAACGCCGCATCTGAATTGGCATCCCTATCCATACGTTTATGCGCAGGGGCAGTTAAATTAAATTTAACCCTGGATTTTTTTTAATCCCACATATTATTCTGACCCACCGTGTTTCTCCCTTTTTCTTTTGCTTTTCCTTTTTTACTTTAAGTTTTTCTTTCTCTTTTTGACTTTAACTTTTTCTTTTTCTCTTTTTGACTTTCTTTTTCTTCAAATAGACACACGTATTCCTATATTATTTGTAAAAATTGGTCAAGGACGAAACTTCTCTCTCAATTTTCGAGGCCGCCATCATTCAAAAAGATGAGACAATTTTAATTTGTTATTTACATTTATTATTATGTATATTGTTGACGTTAGGAAAATACTAGGACGTTTCACATATCATTATTTATTTCATTGTTTGTGTATATTTTGTGATTATTATACTTATGTTATATTGTGTATCTCCTTATCAATTTGAAAAATGAGTTCAGCCGGGACCCACAGTTGTGGATTCTAAAGGATGCTAATACCTTCCCTTCGGAATAACTTGAATCCTTACCTGAAATTTTTTAGTTCACAGACTATTTTGTAAATAATAAATTAGTTTCCTAATTATCTTTAAAATTAGGTGGCCACTCCCAAAATCAAATTATTATTTTCAAAAATCAAATATTTTCTTATTAAATCATTTTAATTATATTTCTTACGAGTTGTCGTGATATTGCGCCTTTGGGATGTCAACAGAATGACGATTCTGTTGGGGATATTTCAAGGTTATAACCGTTATGAATTTATTTTTTTTCAAATTGAGGAGATTTTATTTTTACGTAATAGAATTTATCTTCTATATTATGTTGATTATCGTACCTATTTATTCTTTCATTATTTATTTAGTATATATGCTGTTATTTGTATTCATGACATGCTTTCATTAACATTAATTTTATGTATTTAAAAGAATGATTTTGCGAACCTACAACTGATCTTTTTATACTCTTGACCCCTTTTGGAATGAGTGACGATTTATTGGTTCGTGATGCGTCCAATGGTTGTCATAAGTTTCAACCCAAGTTGTCCGTTTGGGTCCCTATCCATCAAAAGTCCACTCTTAGTAAACCTTGGTTAGAGTGAAACCAAATCACTTATTAAGGTGAATTTTGTGTACAAAAATTGTATAATTTATTCCATTCCCGTATATATTATATTGTGGCAATACATGTGCTATGTTTGAAATGTAATTTTGCTTGTTATAATATGTTTGAACTATGTTTGACCCGATTCCTATTTGTACGGATACGTAGGCGCTATAATGGTTTAGTCATATTCCCCGAAAGTTTTTCTAAAAAATACGGACAAATATATATATATATATTTTAAAAGGATTTCTTGTGTAAATATGTAGGTGCCAAAATGGCTCGTCATATTCCCGTAGGCTTGTTGGATTTATTACTTTAGAAATAGGGACAGTTTTTTTAAGTTAAAAAAATCATTATATTTTTGAACACCAAAGTATGTTGAGGTTCTACTAGGGAAAAAATTTTTAGGACTCATTTTCTGAGAAGTCTTCAAAATTTCTACCAAGATTGCAACCAAATTCTGGATTTGCAATACACTAACTGAGTTTCTGCATATTCTTATTCTCGTATGTTATTTTATATTAAATTAATATTTTTCACTTTGTTTATTCTATATTTTTCAAAAAAATAGATCTTAATTTGAATAGTTTGCCTTTATGGTGATTTAGTGATTTTCTTTATTGTATTTGTTATTTTTCTTTCTTATATATATATATTTTTTAAAAAAAAAAACTATACATTTTATATCATATCTTCACGAACTACACGTACCTGATTCTCATCTCTATGAGATACGTAGGCAACCCTTTTGGGTTCGGTGCATTCTTTTCATTATTTTTTCAAACAAAAGAAAAAAGAAAAAAAATTATTCAAACTGTGTGCATATTTTATGTTATATCTTCATGAAGTACACATACCTTATTCTCATTTATTTAAGATATGTAGGCAACCCTTTTGGGTTTGGTATTCATTTTTTTAAAAAAAGAAATTACATCAAAAAAATTGATACATATTTTAAAAGTCAATCTTTGGTTCAATTGGGGCTAGCACAGTTAGAAGCATGAGAATACTTGATAAAAAAGAAATTGATTTTGTAGTAAATCGTAGATTCATTTGGTACCTCTCATTATATTTTTGTGATGCTCGAACATTCTCTTATACATATTAAAGGTAAGAATAAAATCAATTTCATAGTTTCAAATGCATTGTGTGGTGAGCATTAGATTAAAATTCAATTGCATCGCATTGTTGATCTAGAACTTGGTCTGAATGTTTGTTGAGGCAAAATTCTGAGTAATGTTTGGTTTGAAAAATGTCCATAGGCCTTCTTTGACCCGTTTGTACTTTTTAAAGCCTACCAAATGACATTAATCCTTAGTTTTTCCAACTTTGAGTCTGAAACCATTTTCTTTGGACAACCACATTTTAGCCATTACCCTTACCTTTCTAAGTGCTTACATGCACTATCTCTCTTTTGCCTCATTCTTCTTGAGCGTACAAAAAATGTGTTATTTATGAGAGAATATTCATGCTTGAAATTGCCAAAGATAAAGATGCAAAGTTTCAATGTTCAAAAAAAAAAAACCGAACTCAAAACAAAAAGTTGAAAAAAGATTATTTCTCTACAAGATCATTGAAATAGAACAAAAAAAATTTAAGAGAAATTCAGAATTAGAAGAAAGGAATACAAAATAAAGCATCGAGCCTTTATCATTTATTAAAAGTATGAACTTAATGTGGCACCCAAGAAAGGATTTAGTCACTTTATCCCAGATAAATATCGTACCTGTCCCTAAGTCTACATTATAAGTCAATAAGTTCTACATGATCTCAAGCATATGGTATCACAAAAGCATGCATTGAATATTCTTCTAAGTGTGAACGTATTTTGCACAATGTCCTTAAAATAAATATTATATGCATGTGTGAGATAAGACTTTCTTTGTTGTGAGGGCAATTGACACGTGATGATTGGTATAATTCAAAATCTTTTTTTGAAGTAAGATGAACAAATCTTGTTAATACTTAAGTATGGTTGAGGTACCACTTGAATTTGTTAGATTTACTTTGAATTCAATTTCAGTTTAAAAAAAAAAGAGAATTGTTTTTATATATTTCTAACTGTTGGTATCAGTTGTTCTCAAAATTTGACTATTTTCTTTGCATTCTTTATTCTTTAAATTGCAAGAAAAAGAGAAGCAAACAAAATTTTCTATAATAACACCTTTCAAAGAGATCTTAGATTTTTTCTCTTCTTTTTCTTTCTTATTTTTGACCTCCTATAAGTGTGAGATATTTATCTTACTTCATTGAATCATTCTTGGAAAAAAATAAAAGTTTTATGCATTCCTAATTGCTAGTATCATTCTGCTCAGCATTTGCCTATTTTCTTCACATTCTTCATTTTTGAAAAAAAAAGAGAAGAAAATAGGAATTATTTGAGTTCGGTCATGTACCTAACCGGGGTGAAATCTTGAAAAAATGGCAAAATGCACAAGAAAAATATCATTGGCATCAAGGAAAGAGAGAAGGTCATGCAAACTCATGCAACTGGGATAAAATTTTTGAGAAAAATATCAAAAATCTCATAATAATGTGAGACTCTACGATCAATAGTTCAAAATTTGTGAAGAAATCTAACTAAAGAAGAATTTTTGAGGAAGTCATTAAAAATTCTATCAAGTACTATTAGAAATTTGATAATCAGCTTCAAATGGTCTCCATCACGGCTAAAAGTACAAAACCAACTCTAAGATCTTACAAATGAAGGGATATCATTTTCATATTGCATTACCACATGTACTAATGCTCGTTCATATTTCATTTATTAATTTTTTATTGTCATTGTATTTATTTTACATTTCACTATCAAACATGTTAGTTTCATTTGCATTCAATCATATTTCATTACCGATGGAGGTAATGCTCATTCATATCTCATCCATTCATTTTCATTACTATTTGTTTCACATCATTGTCGGGATATCCACCATGTAACAGTTGGACTACCATTTCATTTCCCGTTTCCCCTAGAGGGCCATCCATTTCCCAATCGCCCTCAGAGGGCCATTTCATTGTTCCAGCTACCCCCGGAGGGCCATTTCATTTTCCAGTTGCCCCTAGAGGGCCATTTCATTTTTTCAGTTGCCCCCAAAGGGCCATTTCATTTTCCAATTGCCTCCAAAGGGCTATTCATTTTCTAATTTCCCCCATAGGGCCGCTACTAGAGGGTTATTTCATTTTTCAGCTGCCCCCAGAAGGCTATTTATTACATTTTGCATTGCCGAGAGGGCCATTACATATTCATTCATTTTCGTTGCCAAGAGGGTCATTGCATATTTCATTGTTTAGAGGGCCATTGCATATTTTATTGCCAAGAGGGCCATTGAATATTTCATTGCCGAGAGGGCCATTCATTCATATTCAATGCCAAGAGAGCCATTCCTCCATATTCATTGCCGAGAGAGCCATTTATTCATATTCAATGCCGAGAGGGTTACTAATTCATATTTATTGTCGAGAGGGTCATTCATTTCATATTTCATTCCCGAGAGGGTCTATCACGACCCAAGCCTAGGGCCTAGACGTGACATGGTGAATGAGGAACCCGGAGGGACCAAAAACAAGCCTCCTCGCATATTGTCATAAATCCTTGGTTGCGGAAGCATACAAATGACATATACAAATGAAAGTAAGGGCAACGGGACTAAGGGAGAAACTTTCATAATCATCAAAGTCAAAAGTAAAGAATCAAGAGCCAAGATCATACATAGTACACACCTTGTCCAACATACACCTCTAAAATATAAAAACAGCGGTGGCCAAGACAAGCTACTGGGCTCACCCTCATAGTCAAATATAACATAAGATAGTATCTCAAAACATAAATAGTAGGGAAAGACACAAACCGAAGTCCCCGAATTGGAGGAATCACCAACAACTTGGAATAGCACAGTCTAGACACGCCGGGGAGGAGGAGGATTATCAACTCGAGCACTGGTTCCTACATGGTAATATCATGTAGGCAGGAGTATGCATTATTATGTTTGAATGTACTAAATATGTGAGATGTAATGCAACAATAAACAAGCTTCATAATCAAAATGTATACATTAGACAATAGGCATAGTATAGCAATATGGCATGTATGATTGATGATAGATAAATTATGCTAGGATAAATCATACTTATATAAGATATCATATGTGTAGAAAAGACAAAGCTAGAATCCCAACATTGGATGGGAGATGCCGTTCCCACCTGTAAACCCTGGTGGCAAGGTACTACACCCATCACATGGTTGATGTCGTTCACACCCGGACACCCTGGTGGCAAGGTACTACACCCTCACATGGTTGATATCATTCACACCCAGACACCCTAGTGGCAAGGTACTATACCCTTTATATGGTTGATGTCATTAACACCCGGACACCCTAATGGCAAGGTACTCACCCCTCACATGGTGGTCCGGGCACTAATGCTCCCCCGGACCGGACATAGTTTAGTATAACACATTATATAAAACACACATATATATCATGTCCGTAATCTCATTTCATCATTAAAATATCATACATATCATATCTCATGCTTTGGACCTTCAATTCCACTAGAAAGCATAACCCGATATTTTATTAAATACTTGGCAGGTATGTAATGGGTGCAAAAGAGCATGCAATTTAGAGATGCAATCATGCAGGAAAATTGGTGGTAGAACCTTTAATCAACACCTTGCAACACTTACAAGACATTCATATCAAAATCCCTCATCAATTCCAACACTAGATCTAAGATTTGAAGCTCAAAACTTGCTAAAACAATCATACTTTCATGATCTAAAATCAGTGTGCAGTAAATTTCTCAATATACAAGACCCACATGTAAAATCAAGTTTAAATCATGCAATATTAATAAAAGAGGGTTTAGGCAGCATGTGTGGAAGGATCCAATGGTTCAACACTACATACCATAACTTTGGAGAGGTTCTTGAAGAAGACTTTAATGGAGATCTGAAGTTTGGTTGAGATCCTTGAAGAAATCTTTGAGATTGGCCTTGAGTTTGGGAATCAAATTTAGGGTTAGAAATGAGTCTAAGTGTTTGGAGAAATATTGGAGAATGTTTTGGGGTGATATGAGGGTGAAATAAGGTTAAGTTTAGGTGAAAATACATTTTGAGAAAACTTAGGTCCAACACTTAAAAAAATATAGGCGAACTAGGAAAAGACAGTACAAGAAATACACCTCTGTACGTCGCGGAGAGGTCGTGGACCACTTCTAGAAATTGCACCAAGTGAAAATTTCATAATTCGATTCCTTTGCTTTAAAATCGAGGTTGGACTTTTGTCACCCTAATTTGGACCCCCTGAACAAGTATATGAAGTCTTATTTTCGAAATTCTAAACAAGTTTTTAGATATACGGAAAACAAGATTCTGGGAACTTCCAAAGCACGTTTTCGAGAATTGTTTTTTGGGGTCGTTTCAATATCTCCCCCTTGGGAACATTCGTTCCCGAATGTAGAAAAGACGTACAGGACAAGAATAATTATGAATAAATCAGCCCCAACATGAATGAAACATTACATTTAAGACATCACGTTCAAAATCCCATTATAAGTGTGAAATCATCATAAATTGCCGACTTAAACATGAATGCAAATGAATGACATAGGGGATGAAATGTAAGACTTGAAGTCACATAGGGGACTTAGATTCAGTACCTTAAGCTTGAGTGGAGTGGAAGTGAAAAGGGTACCTCTTTTGCATGTTTATTTCGACCTCCTAAGTAACACTTTCGACTTGTTGGTTCCTCCAAAGGACCTTAACGGATGTCAACTCTTTGTTCCTCAATGTCTTTACTTGCCTATCCAAGATCTGAACCACAACCTCCTCATAAGTAAAGTTATTCTCAACAACACCCACAACATCAAGAGGCACAATGGCATTAGGATCACCAGCACACTTTCTCAACATAGAAATATGAAACACCGAATGGACCAAATTCATTTTGCTAGGAAACTTCAACTCATAAGCTACCTTGACAACCCTCTTTATCACCTTGTAAGGTCCAAAATACCTAGGAATTAATTTCCCTTTCTTACGAAAACGAACCACACCCTTCATTGGAGACATCTTCAAATAAACTTAATCACCCACTTGGAATTCTAGGTCTCTTCTTTTTAGATCAGCATAGGATTTTTGATGACTTTGGGCTGTCCTCAACCTTGCCCTAATCATCTTTACCTTCTCAAGAGCATCCATTACTAGATCCGGACCGAATAAGGTCACCTCTCCAACCTCAAACCAACCCACCAGTGATCTGCAACATGTCCCATAAAGAGCTTCAAATGGAGCCATACTGATGCTAGAGTGATAGCTATTGTTATGGGCTAACTCAATCAATGGAAGATGGTTATCCCAACTACCTTTAATCTCCAACACACAATCGCTAAGCATATCCTTAAGCATTTGAATTATCCTCTCGGCTTGGCCATTCGTTTAAGGGTTGAAGACCGTACTAAGGTGAACTTTGGTTCCAAGACCCCTTTGAAAAAATCTCCAACAGTGGGAAGTAAATTATGCACCATGATTAGATATAATGGATAAGGAAACCCCATGAAACTTCACCAACTCATGGATGTACAACCTTGTATACTTTTAAGCCCCGTATGTAGTCTTGGCCGGTAGAAAGTGAGTCGATCTTGTCATTCTATCTACCACAACACATATAGAATCAAAACCTTTTCTAGTCTTGGGAAACCCAACCACGAAATCCATATTAACTACCTCCCACTTCCAAGTAGGAATCTTTATGCCTTAGGTTAGGCCACTCGACCTTTGATGTTTGGGTTTGACTTGTTGCCAACTATGGCAACCAGAAACAAATTTGGCAATATCTCTCTTCATGCCTCCCAACCAATACACATCCCTCAAGTCTCTATACATTTTGGTGGAACCGGGGTAGATAGGATAGGAAGAATTATGGTCTTCATCGAGAACTTTCTCCCTCAAACCATCAACACATGGCACACACAACCTACCTTGATATCTAAGGGCCCCATCTCCCCCTTGGATAAAACCTCTATTGACCTCGTCCACCAAGGACTTCGACTCAAGTAAGGAGAAGTCTAGATCTTGTTTTGCTATCACCTCATCAACCAAAAAAATTTATAACCATCAACAACGATAACACCATCACCCACATCTTCCAACCTTACCCCCAATCTAGCCAATCTATGCACCACCTTAGCCATCTCCCTATCACCACCATCCACATGAGCTAGGCTACCCATAGACACTCGACTCAAAGCATCCGCTGCAACATTTTCCTTACCTTGATGATAATGCACACTCATGTCATAATCTTTAAGGAGTTCTAGCCACCTTCTTTGTCTCAAGTTAATATATTTTTGAGTGAAGACATATTGAAGGCTTTTATGATTGGTGAAGACATCAATATGCAGCCCATACAAATAATGACTCCAAATATTTAATGCAAATACCACAACGGCCAATTTAAGATCATGTAGGGTAGATCTTTTCATGCACTTTGTGTTGCCTAGAAGCATAGGCTGTGAAATTAACATTTTGTATTAGTACACAATCCAAACCAATTCTAGATTCATCACAATACATAACAAATCATTCAAGCCCATTCGGTAGTGACAATATAGGAGCGGACACAAGTCTATCTTTCAATGTTTGGAAACTTTTCTCATATTCATCAATCCAGAAAAACTTAACCTTCTTTTGAGTCAATTTTATCATAGGAGAAGCAATGGAGGAGAACCCATTCACAAACCTACTATAGTAACAAGTAAGGCCCAAGAAACTCCTAATGTCCAACGGGGTCAATGGTCTAGGCTAATTCCTAATCACATTGGTTTTTTCAGGATCCACTTTTATACCATCCCCAGCACCACATTACCTAATAATGCAACCTCTTTCAACACAAATTCACACTTGTCATATTTAGCATACAATCTCTCCTCTCTCAATCTTTGTAACGCAACCCTCGAATGACCCATATGCTCCTCCCTATCATGTGAATAGATCAAAATATCACCAATGAAGACCACAACAAAGGAATTAAGGTAGGGATTGAAGACCCTATTCGTTAGGTCCTTGAAGATAGCCGGCGCATTAGTCAATCCAAAGGACTGACCACAAATTCATAGTGCACATACCTAGTCTGGAAGGCTATCTTTGGAATATCATCAAACTCCCTCACCCTTACTTGATGATACCTAAACTGAAGATCAATCTTAGATAAAAACTAACCCCATGCAATTGGTCAAACAAGTCAGTAATCCTTAGAAGAGGATATCTATTATTTATAGTGACCCTATTGATTATCCAGTAGTCAATGCACATTCTAAGTGACCCATCTTTCTTTTTACAAACAACACCGGTGCATTACGAGGTGATTGGCTAGGTCTAATAAAGCCCTTCTCCAATAAATCTTTCAATTGCTCCTTTAACTCCTTTAACACCGCTAGGGCCATACGGTAAGGGGGAATGGAGATAGGTTAGGTATTGTGAAAGATATCTATACCAAAATCTATCTCCCTTTCGAGAGGGACATCCGGGAAGGTCATTTGTGAAGACATCAAGAAACTCATTTACAATCGAAACTGACTCAATAGAAGGGACTTTGGACCCACATCTTTGACTCTCACAAGATGATACAAACACCCCTTGGAAATCAACGTATGGACTTTAATGCATGAGATGAACCTAACCCTCACTAATACATCATGACATTTCCACGCAAGGACGGTTTAGTTTGGAAATTAAAACTTGACCCTACGAGTTCTACAATCAACAGAAGCATAGTAGGCATGCAACCAATCTATCCTAAGAATAACATCAAAATCAATCATATCTAATTCAACAAGATCACAAGGTAAGATTTTATGCAAGAAGCAAATCGGAAAATTTCTACACACCCTCCTTGTATCACCCCACCTCTTACAATACTTGTACTATGCAAATGAAACATGATATGGTTTGGTCAAATTAGCACCAATTTTTAAAAGTGTTTGAATGTCATATTATAGTGCAATATGTGCCTCCAAGCTTAAGAGGTCGAGTGTATACATGTTTTATGTCAAATTGAGAAGATCACAACCCTAAACAAAGTAAGAGAATTGAGTTGCTTGTAGGACTTAAGAAGCTAGCAGGTGAGTCACCTACTTGCTTAGCTTAAATTTGCTAGCTAAACGGGGACGAGGCCCGACGTCGAATTTGTCCAAGTCAAATTATGAATAAAGTCCGTGTTAAGGGTGTAACTTTAGCCCTTGTTTTAGCATCATAAATGAACTATATTTTTATCCCAAGAAGGATATAAAAGGGGCCCAAGTACATCACAACCCACTTAACCATTTGGGCCCAAACCAAGTGAAGACAAATTTAAAAAATGGGCAGCCACAACCCATTAACTTTGAGACCCAATTAGGCCCAAGTGAAAGGGCCAAGCCGCTGCATCACTACCTCAGTAATATAAGTCTTGGACCATACAAGAAGTCAGCCAAAATCCCTTTTGAAAAGGCTTACAAATAGCACCTTTAAGTCATTCTTAGACTTGGAAAATTTTAACTTTCACAAACTTTCTCTCTACACTTTCTTAACCTAGCAAAGCAGCCACAAGGGGACTTTTAGGGTTCTTGGAAAATCCCTATACCTTGAAGGTAGTGGTAAGTAAGTTTACATATGTGTTTAGTATGGTTTTCTTATGAGAAACAAGAGACTTTGTTGGTTATGTTTGTGCTGAATGTTTGGACAGCATGTGTCCTAAGGATTGTTGTAAGCTTTTCTTCTTGTTCAAGAGGATTTTATCTTCTTGGTTGGTTGTATTACGAAGTAAAACTCATTTATTTAACAAATATTTTTTTTGTTAAAGATGAAACCAGGCTGCTGCACCACTTTTACAGTCCATAAAAAAAAGGAGTTATTCTACAACATCGTAATTATGCTCTTAAAAGAAAGGGTTGATAATTGAAAATTGTTGTTTCATGACCATCACATAATTTGGGACTATTTGTGGACTGTTTTAAGAGTGGTTTTATGTTTAAAAATGTTGGATACAGTTTGGTTAAAGTTGAAATAGGTTTGGGAGTGTCGACGTGAAAATGGGGTAAAGGGACGTAATGTTATACCGCCTATTTGTATGTTGTGTAGAATTATTTTATATTGGGCTTTGTGGGCTGTTGTAAGACTATTATGACACTAGAATGGGCTGCACATGACATGTGTATGAGAATGTGTATTAGAAAGACGATTAGGGGTGGAAAGGATGAAAGAATACGCTCGGGTTTATAAATACCCGCTTGCTGCCCGTATGTTGTTTTTTTATGAGATTGGGCTGCCAAGATGTATCTATTGGCTGCGAATGCTAGTTGTATCACCTACTACGTTGTAGATAAATATTTTGAAGAAAGGAAGTTATTTTGAGGTAATGGCGAGGTCGTACAACGAGGTATGTAAGACTACTCGATTTCGTATTATTTAGCATGAAACCTAGGTTGTTCCTTGGTACATAGAGGCTCTTATCTACTTCGACATAGCAATCAGCTATGGCTCTACTCTTTCACATGTTAATATGCTCCCATACACAGTCACTTGTAAACCTGCATACATACTTAGATACCAAGATACACGAGTTCGTTCTACTACATAAAGTTCCTGTATTGTTCTACCTTATATGCATTTCATTATTTGTGTAACCTACTCCTTTCATCACGGTGTTCTCTTTTGTGATTATTTCCATGTCATATTTTGTATCTACAGTCCTATAACTCTAATATTATGACCATCAAAAGCATCATCTCAAAGGTAATTAAAAGACAAAGTAAAGTATATTGCTTATTCATGCGTGGTAACCCGAGGGATGGAAAAATCACCTAGCTAGGGTCGATCGTATCACGGTGGATAGGCCAAGGGGTTAAAGGAAAAGCCTAGCCAGGGCCAATCCCGATATAGATTTACCACTGATCAGCTGGTCATTTGTATTACATGATGTTCACAGATTATATAGTAAATGTGAAGTGATAAAAAGAACATAAGGTACATGATCCCACAGTATAACTCAAGGTGGTCTCTTGTCCTACATCAGTGCATAGTTTCATTTGAGTTATTACTTCATATACAGTATACCCTGCCTTATATATTCAGTTCATTATCTCATATTGATATCCCTTGCGGGGGACATGCATTTCATGTTGTAGGTACAGGTGCTAGTATCTCTCCCCAATAGGAGTACAGGATTTCCAGCTGCTGTTTCCAAGCTCCAGGTTGCTTCTGAGATTTGCGTGTCTAAAGGTTATATTTTATGTTGTATATTTAGTTGAAGTAGGGCCTATGCTGACCCTCATCAGATACTTTCCCTTATCTAGAGGCTTTATAAACTATGTAAATTAAAGTATGGTCATGTATCGTACTTTAGATACCGTGGTCCCAACGACCTAGGCATATGCGTTTCCTTTTGTCTTGTTATCACTTTTTATTTTCTCAAAGGCATGTCAAATGTAGAAATTCCTTATAATTGGTATAGAAAGTGCATGGATACATGTTGGATCTCCCTATCCTTATTGGAAATGGGTGCCAGTCCGCCCTAATGGGACTTTGGGCGTGACAGAAGTGGTATCAGAACAGTTCATCATAGAGAGTCTACAAAGCCATGTCTATGTAGAATCCTGTTTATCCATGTGTTGTGCATCACATTTATAAGCAGGAGCCTACTTGGAATTTAGGAGTTGTTACTTTCTTTACATTCTTTAGATCGTGCCATAGAGCTAAGTGTAATAGGTGGATTGTGACTAACCCCTAAATTGTTTTGTACAGAAAGTATGCCAGAAACCAGGAAAAACAATGGTAAAGGGAAGAAAGTAGAAGTGGTGGTTGGTATACCCAGTCAGGTGAGACAACGAAATGAGGTTCAAGAGGAGTCTCTCTCATAGACATCTCCAACCCCTCTAGCTCCTGATGAACCCTGAAGTAGTGAAATTCCCCAGAACCACTTATTGATACTACTGTGCAAGATCTGAGAAATATAGTTCAAATAATGACTCGTATAGTTGTTGGACAAGGTCAAAGACAAGAAGGTCCGATTATAGGTGCAGGTGGTGCGAATAGGGAAGCTGGAACGAGGATACGTGATTTCTTAATTTGGACCCTCCATCCTTCACTGGGTCAAATCCTAATAAAGATCCCCAAACCATTATTGATTAGATTCAGCGCAATTTAGTTATTATGCATGTGAGTGGTACAGAAGTTGTCGAGTTAGCGACATATAGGTTAAAAGGTGTGGCAATATTGTGATATGAAGCTTGGAAGCAATCTAAGGAAATAAATGCACCTCCAACTACCTGGAAGGGGTTCAAAGAGGGAATTCTTGACCATTACTTGCCATTAGAGATCTGAGAGGCCCTTGTAGATTAGTTCTTGAATCTCCACCAAGGGAATATGAGCTTGAGGGAGTATAGCCTTCAATTTAATTCCCTGACCAGGTATGCTCCTAATGTAGTTGCTACTATGGCAAATAGAGTTCATCAATATGTGGATAGATTGGATTCGTATGTGGTCAGAGACTATACAATTTCTTCCTTGAAAAAAGACATGGATATAGCAAGAATACAAGCTTTTACACAGAAACTGGAGGATTAAAGGCAAAGGAGAAGGATATGAGAGTTGGAAAGAGGGCAGGACAAAAGGGTCAGGTCTACAAGGTAGTTTACACCGTCCCAAGGTGAGCTTAGGCATCGGATTTCTAATAGACTGCCTAGGCCATCATCCTCCTACTCTGCAGCCAGTACTCCACCACAACTTCAAGGGTCTAGAAGTAATTAGTTTGGTCAACAAGGTGAGGGACAAGGTACACGGATAACAGGATATTCAGCAGGTCGGCGAATGACCCCTACGCAGCCGTGTAAATAGTGTAAAAGAAGCCATTCAAGTATATGTATTATTGGGACAAACACTTATTATTGGTATGGTACGCCAGGACTTATCATAAAAGATTGCAGCACAATCTACTGGGTCAGCTGTTGCATCATCATCGTTAGTTTCTCCATTAGGAAGGGGCCAACAAGAACCTATGGGTCGTAGAAGAGGTGTTAGAGGGACAGCTAGCTCTAGCGGAGTCCAGAATCACACTTATGCTCTGGGGAGTCGGCAAAATTTGGAAGCTTCACCTAATGTGGTCACAAGTATATTGTCCATATTTTCACATAATGTATATGCATTAATTGACCATGGTTCTACACTATCATACATTACCCAACTGGTTGCTGGGAAGCTTAAGAGAACACCCAAATTATTGAACAAACCATTTGAAGTGTTCACACCAACCGATGAATCTATTATGACTAGAAGGGCTTATTATGACTGTGTAGTAACTATTTGTGACTCCAAAACATTGGCTGACCTTATTGATCTAGAAATGGTGGAATTTTATATTATAATGGGTATGGATTGGTTAGCTTCTTGCTATGCCACCATGGATTGCCGAACTAAGAGAGTGTGCTTCCACTTTTCAAATGAGGCAGTTCTTGAATCGGAAGTCAATATTAGGGTGCCAAAGGGTAAGTTTATCTCTTATTTTAAGGACAAAAAGATAATATTTAAAGGGTATATATGTCATTTAGTTAGAGTGAGGGATATGGAGGCAGAATCACCAACTCTTCAATCAGTTCAAATAGTGAATGAATTTGTTGATATGTTACCTGAAGAATTTCTAGGCTTACCTCCAGAACGAGAAATAGATTTTATTATTGACGTACTTCCAGGAACTCAACTTATTTCTATCCCTCCACATAAAATGGCCCCGATAGAGTTTCGTGAATTAAAAGAGCAGTTAAAAGACTTATTGGAGAGGGTTTTTGTAAGACCTAGTATGTCTCCTTAGGGTGCACTAGTGTTATTTGTACGTAATCTTGAGAACGTGTATCGACTATCGGTAATTGAATAGGGTGACAATTAAGAATAAATACCCCCTCCCCAGGATTGACGATTTATTCGATAAGTTACAGGGTGCCAAATGCTTTTCAAAAATTGATTTGAGATTAGGTTATCACCAAGTAAAGGTGAAGGAGAAAGATATACCTAAGACTGCTTTCAGAACACTCTATGGTCAATTTGAATTTCTTGTTATGTCATTTGGGATAACGAATGCACCAACAATTTTTATGGATCTGATGAACAAGGTATTTAAGCCATTCTTGGATGTGTTCATGATAGTATTTATAGATGACATTTTGGTATATTCAAGATCAGAAGATTACCACGCAAATCACCTATGACAAGTGTTATAGGTTCTTCGTGATCGACAGTTGTATGCCAAATTTTCTAAATGTGAATTTTGGCTAAAATTAGTGGCATTCTTGGGTCATATTGTGTCTGATGAAGAAATAACAATTGATTCACAAAAGATAGAGGCTGTGAAAGATTGGCCAAGACCAACAACACTCACAGAAGTTCGGAGCTTCCTAGGTTTTGCAGGTTATTACAGAAGGTTTGTTGAAGGTTTTTCTTCTATTTTTGCACCTCTAATAAAGTTGACACATAAGGCGACCAAGTTCCAATGGAATGATATATGTGAAAGGAGCTTCTAGGAGCTGAAAAATAACCTAACTTCTGCACCTGTGCTAGTACTTCCAAAAGGAACCGAGGGGTATGTAGTGTATTGCGATGCTTCAGGAATTGACTTAAGGTGTGTACTGACACAACATGGTCGGGTAATTGCTTATGCATGTAGATATATACAACCACATGAGAAAAACTACCCAACTCATGATCTTGAGCTAGCAGCAGTTATATTTTCTCTGAAAATATGGCGCTATTATTTGTATGGGCTTCACGTTGACATATATATTGACCATAAGAGTTTACAATATGTCTTTAAGCAGAAAGACCTAAACTTAAGTCCGCGGAGATGACTAGAGCTAATAAAGGTTATGACATTGATATACTCTACCATTCGAGGAAGGCAAATGTGGTAGACGATATTCTGAGTCGTAAGGCAATCATGAATACTGGTGATCAAGCTATGATAAATCAAGGAGTGGCTAAGGATCTATGTCAGCTAGCTAGTTTGGGAGTTTGCCTTCTCGAGACTCCAAAGGAAGGGGTTATTGTACATAATGCAGCAGTGTTTTCATTAGTAACAGAGGTGAAAGAAAAATAGTTCGAGGATTTTGTTCTACGACAGCTTTAGGAAAAGGTGAGTCAGGGTACGATAAAGGGCTTTGACCTTACACAAAATGGAGTACTTATTGCTAAAATAGATTCTATGTGACTGATATTAATGGCCTAAGGAAAAGGATAATGGAAGAAGCCCATCATTCTCGATATTCCATCCATCTAGGATCAACTAAGATGTATCATGACTTAAGGGAATGTTTTGGTGCGTAGGCATGAAAAAGGACCTTACAGAATTTGTGCCTCAATGTCCAAATTGCCAACAAATGAAAGTAGAACACCAAAAGCCAGGAGGTTATATGCAGTGTATGGAACTTCCAACATGGAAGTGTGATATGATTAATATGGATTTCGTTACCGGGTTGCCTTGTTCATTTCAGAAGTTTGACTCCATATGGGTAATAGTTGATAGACTCACAAAGTCAGCATACTTCTAGCCAGTCAGGAGTGATTACACAGCTGAAGAGTATGCTGCTATACCTCAAAGAGATAGTCAAGCTACATGGACTCCCAATCTCCATTATCTTTGATCGGGGGGCTCAATTCACTACAAAGTTTTGGAAGTTCTTCCAAAGTAGTTCAGGGACACAAGTGAATTTGAGTATAGTATTCCTCCCTCAAATAGATGGTCAAGCAAAACGCACCATTCAGACACTTGAAGATATGTTGCGAGCTTGTGCATTGGACTTTGGGTGGACCATTTGCCACTTATTGAATTTGCCTATAACAATAGCTACCATATGAGTATCAAGATGACACCTTATGAATCTTTGTATGGAAGGAAATGTAGGTCACCAATTGGATGGTTTGAAGTAGGTGAAACAACCTTACTTGGGCCCGATCTAGTATAACAAGCCATGGAAAAAGTGAAGGTAATCTAACAACGGCAAGAAATAGCCCAAAGTCGTTACAAATCATACATGGATGCTAGAAGGAGAGGACTGAAATTCTCAGTAGGGGATTGGGTATTTTTTAAGGTGTCTCCAATGAGAGGGTTATGAGATTTGGTAAGAAAGGAAAACTGAGACCATGTTACATAGGACCATATCAGATTATTAAGAGGTTCGGGCAGGTTGCATATGAACTAGAGCTACCCCAAGAGATTTCAATGGTTCATCTTGTTTTTCACGTCTCAATGCTTTGAAAATGCATAGGTGAACCATTTCGTATCACTCCTATTAAGGATGTGAAGGTTATAGGAGATCTCACATATGAAGAGGTACCTATTGCTATTCTAGATCGTCAAGTTAAGAAACTAAGCAATAAAGAAATAACTTCAGTAAAAGTACTTTGGAGAAACCAACAAGTAGAAGAAATATCATGGGAGACTGAGGACGTGATGAAATCAAAGTATCATTACTTGTTTGAAGCTAAAGAGGATGTCTAACATCCAGATTTTGGGGCCATAATAGGTACGTGTGTTTTAACATTTATTACATTGAACTTGGTTAATCTATTCAATTTTGATAACATTTGAGGATGAATGTTCCTAAGGGTATGAGGATATAATACCCTACCTCTTACAATAATAGTAATATGCAAATGAAACATGATATGGTTTGGTCAATTTAGCGCCAATTTTTAAATGTGTCTGAATCTTATGTTATAGCGCGATATGTACGTCTAATGCTTAAGCGGGTGGAGTGTGTACATGTTTTGTGTCAAATTGAGGAGATCACAACTCCAAACAAAGTAAGAGAATTGAGTTGCCTGTAGGACTTAAGAATCTAGCAGGTGAGTCACCTACTTGCTTAGTCTAAATTTGCTAGCTAAACGGAGACGAGGCCCGACGTCGAATTTATCCAA
The DNA here is from genome assembly GCA_011800125.2 of Solanum clarkiae. Taxonomy (NCBI): domain Eukaryota; kingdom Viridiplantae; phylum Streptophyta; class Magnoliopsida; order Solanales; family Solanaceae; genus Solanum; species Solanum clarkiae. The sequence goes on along the minus strand of JAABOM020113872.1, from coordinate 13,135 downwards.
GTCGAATTATGAGTAAAGTCCATATTAAGGGTGTAACTTTAGCCTGTGTTTTAGCATCATTAATGGACTATATTTTTAGCCCAAAAAGAACATAAAAATGTCCCAAGTACATCACAACCCACTTAACCATTTGGGCCCAAACCAAGTGAAGAAAAATTTGGAAAATGGGCAGCCAAAGCCCATCAACTTTGAGACCCAATTAGGCCCAAGTGAAAGGACCAAGTTGCTGCATCACGACCTTAATAATATAAGGATTAGACCACACAAGAAAGCCAAACAAGTAGCACCTTTAAGTCATTCTTAGGCTTGGAAAATTTTAGCTCTCACAAACTTTCTCTCTACACTTTCTTAACCTAGCAAAGTAGCCACAAGGGGACTTTTAGGGTTCTTGGAGAAGCCCTACACCTTGGAAGTAGTGGTAAGTAAGTTTACATATGTGTTTAGTATGATTTTCTTATGAGAAACAAGATACTATGTTGGTTATGTTTGTGCTGAAATTTTGGACAACATGTGTCCTAAGGATTGTTATAAGCTTTTCTTGTTGTTCAAGAGGATTTTCTCTTCTTCATTGGTTGTATTATGAATTAAACTCATGTATTTAGTAAAAGTTTGTTTGTTAATAATGAAACCAGGCTGCTACATGACTTTTACTATCTGCAAAAATAAGAGTTGTTGTGCAACGTCGTAATTGTGCTCTTAAAAGAAACTTATGGGCTGATAATTGAAAATTGTTGTTTCATGACCTTTACCTAATTTTGGAATATCTATGGACTATTGTAAGACTGATTTTATGTTTAAAAATGTTGGATACAGTGTGGTTATAGTTGGAACAGGTTTGGGAGTGTCGACCCCAAAATGGGGCAAAGGGACGTAATGTTATGCCGCCTATTTATATGTTGTGTAGAATTGTTATATGTTATGATTTGAGGGATGTTGTAAGACTATTATGGAACTAGAACAGGCTTCACATGACATGTATATGAGAATATGTATAAGAAATATGATTAGGGGTGGAAAGGTTGAAAGAATACGCTCGAGTTTATAAATACCCGCTCGCTGCCCATATTTTATTTTTTCATGAGATTGGGCTGTCAAGATGTATCCATTGGATGTTAATGCTACTTTTATCACCTACTATGTTGTAGTTAAATATTTGGAGGAAAGGAAGGTTATTTTGAGGTAATATTGAGGTCGTACAATGAAGTATATAAGGCTACTCGATTTCGTATTACTTGGCATGAAACCTAGGTTCTTCCTTGGTACATAGAGGCTCTTATCTACTTCGACATAGCAAACGGCCATGTCTCCACTCTTTCATATGCTTATATGCTTCCACACATAGTCACTTGAAAATATGCATACATACTTGGTTACCAAGATACACGAGTTCGTTCAACTAGATAAAGTTCATGTGTTATTCTACATCCTATGCATTTCATTATTTATGTACCCTACTCCTTTCATTATGGTGTTGTCTTTTGTGATTACTTGCATGTCATATATTGTATCAATTGTCATACAGCTCTAATATTACGACCACCAAAAGAATCATCTCAATGGTAATTGAAAGATAAAGTAAAGTATATTGCTTGTTGATGGATGGTAACCCGAGGGCTGGAAGAATCACCTAGCTAAGGTCGATCCTATCACGGGGGGTAGCCCAAGGGGTTAAAGGAAAAACCTATCCAGGGCCGATCTCGATATAGATTTACCACTGATCAGCTGGTCATTTGTATTACATGATCTGCTCAGATTTTACAGTAAATGTAAAGTGATAAAGAGAACATAAGGTACATGATCCCACAGTACAACTAAAGGTGGTCTCTTTTCCTACACCAGTGCATTGTTTCATTTGAGTTATTACTTCATATACAGTATACCATGCCTTACATATGCTGTACATTATCTTGTACAGATGTCCATTACCGGGGACCTACATTTCATGCTGCAGGTATAGGTGCTAGTAGCTTTCCCCATTAGGAGTATAGGATTTCCAGTTGTTGTTTCCAAGCTCCAGGTTGCTTCGGAGCTTTGGGTGGCTAGAGCTTATATTTTGTGTTGTACAGTTAGTCGAGGCGGGGCCTGTCCCGACCCTTATCAGATACTTTTCATTATCTAGAGGCTTTGCAGACTATGTAAATTAAAGTATAGTCATGTCTCATACTTTAGATACCGTGGCCCCAATGGCCTAGGCATATGTCTTTCCTTTTGGCTTGTTATCACTGTTTATTTTCTCAAAGGCATGTCGAATGTGGAAATCCCTTATAAGAGGTATAGAAAGCATATGGATACTGGTTGGTTCTCCCGAGCCTTATCGGCAACGGGTATCAGTCCGCCTTAATGGGACTTTGGGCGTAACACTCTTAGCAACAATAGATACACCAATAGGAGTAGACACTTCATATGTCTCATGCAACAACTCCGACTCAACGCAAAACTTTTTAGCAACAAACGGGGTAACAAAGGAAAGAGTGTCACCCGAATCAATCAAAGCATATAAATTAAGATAAAAAATTCTCAACATACCGATAACAACATCGGGGAATTCACCAACGGCTTGCCTCCCAAGTAGAACGTAAAAGCAACTGTGCCTTGGGGCATCACCTTGAGGACCACCTCTACCCAATAGGACCGCATTTGCACCCCAAACTTAGCAACAGTTCCTTGGACAATCCATCCTCTTGTGACCAAGCTCCCCATAATCAAAACATGCATTGGAACCCTTCAAACATGGGCCCCATCAAACATGGGCTCCTATGATACCTTCCACACTTAGGGCACATATCATTGGGAACCATTGCACCCATACCTTGAGGCCTAGGGACGTCATTGGAAAAGCCCCTATTAGTAGCACGAGGAGGCCTTTGGCATTGTTGATATCTAGCATCCTTTCGAAACCCACCCTCAAAACGAGCTCTCTTGGCCTCATAGTCCTTCCTCCTTCTCAACGTATCTTCTTATATTTGCTTGGCATATGTCATCAATTGAGATAAGTCCATGTCACTAATAAGCGTTGCAGATCAACACTCTTCACTTACCAAATTGAAGACCCCCATAACGATCTTGTTCATTCTCAACCTAGAATTGACCACCTAGTGAGGAGCATACTTTGAGAGTTGATTAAATTTTAGGGCATACTCCCTCACACTCATATCTCTTTGTTTCAAGTTCATAAACTGAAGCAACTTTGCTTCCTTAAGCTCAAGAGGGAAGAACCGATTAAGGAAGGCCAATTTGAATTCCTCCTAAAGCACCATGTAGTCATTACCCATCTCACCTTTCCATTGATCAAACCAAATTTTGGCCACCCCCATGAGTTGGTACGCCGCCAATTCTGCCTTCTCATTTGGCCTAACACTCATGATCGACAAGATTTTATAGATTTCATTAATATGTTGTTGTGGATCCTTATCCACCTTTGACCCATGGAAAACCAAATGATTCATCGTCATGAAATCTCTTATGCTAGCTCCCGGGGTAGTAGCATGAGGGGCTTGTACCCCTTGTTGGACTTGGTTGGCCACTACTTGGGCAAGCATTATTAGAGCATCCCAGAGCTCACCATTGATAGGTTGCTCCTCAGGATTTTGGGCATGTCATCCTCTAGTATTCTGCATGATCTATCATAGCAAAGAATAATCGTTAGGGGGAATACTTATCAAAACTTTATAGCACGACTTAGGACATGAATGAGGGAAACATTTTCAAAAATGCCTCATAGCCTCCTATTCATAGTCATGGCGCACTTCACAACCATGAAAAGGACTATAATCAACACGATGTGTTGGACTCCGAGGATCTATCAACCTAATGCTCTATACCAAGTTTGTCACGACCCAAGCCTAGGACCTAGACATGACATGGTGAATGGGGAACCCGAAAAGACCCCAAACAAGCCTCTTTGCATATTGCCACACATCCTTGGTTGCGGAAGCATACAAAAGACATATACAAAATAAAGTAAGGGAAACGAGACTAAGGGAGAAACTTGTATAATCATCAAAGTCAAAAGTCAAGAGTCAAGCTCATACATAATATACACCTTGTCCAACATATACCTCTAAAACATAAAAAGAGCGGGGGCCAATACAAACTACCGAGATCACCCTCACAGTCAAATATAACATAAGATAGTATTTCAAAAGATAGATATTAGGGAAATACATAAACTGAAGTTCCCGAAATGGAGTCCTACCAACAACTTGGGATAGGACCGTCTAGCCATGCGGGGGAGGAGGAGGATGATCAACTTGGGAACCAGTTCCTATATGGAAATATTATGTAGGCAAGAGTATGTGTTAGTACATTTGAATGTACTAAGCATGTGGGATGCAATGCAATAATAATCAAGCTTCATAATCAAAATGCGTATATTAGACAATAGGCATAGTATAGCAATATGACATGTATGATCGATGCATAAGTAAAACATGTAGGGATAAATCATGCTTATCTAATATATCATATGTGTAGAAGAGATCAAGCTAGAATCCCAACTTTGTATGGGAGATGCTATTCACACCTGGATGTCCTAGTGGCAAGGTACTACACCCCTCACATGGTTGATGTCATTCACACCCGTACACCCTGGTGGCAAGGTACTACACCCTTCACATGGTTGATGCCGCTCACACCCAGATACCCTGGTGGCAAAATACTGCACCCCTCACATGGTTGATGTCATTCACACCTAGACACCCTGTTGGCAAGGTACTCACCCCTCACATGGTGGTCCGAGAACATATGCCCCCTAGACTAGACATGGTCTAATACAAGACATTATACAAAACATACATATATATCATGTCCATAAGCTCATTTTATCATTAAAACATCATACATATCATATCTCATAATTTGGACCATCAATTCCTCTAGAAATCATAACCTGACATTTTATTTAACACTTGGCAGGTGTGTAATGGGTGTAAAAGAGCATGTGATTTAGAGATAAAATCATGTAGGAAAATTAGTGGTAAAACTTTTAATCAATACCTTGCAATACCCCCAAGGCACTATAGGCGGAAGGATCCAATGGTTCAACACTACATACCTTAGCTTTAGAGAGTTTATTGAAGAAGACATTAATGGATATTTGAATCTTGGGTGAGATCCTCGAAGAAATCTTTGAGATTGACTTTGAGTTTGGCACTTGAATTTAGGGTTAGAAATGAGTCTAAGTATTTGGGAAAATATTGGGGAATGTTTTGGGTGATATGAGGATGAAATAAGGCTAAGTTTTGGTGAAAAGACATCTAAAAAAAACTTAGGTCCAACACTTAGAAAAATATCGGCAAACTAGGAAAAGACAGTGCAGGAAATATACCTCTCCGCATCGCAGAGATGTCGCAGACCGTTTTTGGAAATTGCACCAAGTGCAAATTTCATAATTCGATTTCTATTATTTAAAATCAAGTTTAGACCCTTGTCACCCTAATTTGGACCCCCTGAACAAGAATATGAACTCGTATTTTCAAAATTCCAAATAGATTTTAAGATATATGGAAAACAAGATTCTGGAGACTTCTGAGGCACGTTTGAAGGAACTTGTTTTTGGGGTCATTTCAGGGCCATTGCATATTTCATTGCTGAGAGGGATATTACATATTCATTACCGAGAGGGTCATTTCATATTTCATTACCGAGAGGGCTATTGCATATTCTTTGCCGAGAGGGCTATTTCATATTTTATTTTTGAGACGACCATTGCATATTTATTGTCGAGAGCACCATTCATATTGCATTCAATGAATTATCTGTATTTATTTTACCAACAAACAGTCATTTTATCCTATAGGGATCATTTTACATTCACCCTACCGATGGGCATACATCAACATTGATTTCAAGGAATCATCTTCATTCATTGTATCAACGGATATGCATTCTTATTCTACATTGGTCATTGTTTTTGTTCGTCTTACTGACATACATACATAAATATCCTACCGATGAATCATTTTTTATTTGTCCTTCTGATGGACATGCATTCATATCCTATCAATTGATCTTATTTGTCTTTTTAAAGGACTCTCATGTTGCTTCAGAAATCAGATGAAGATTGTTGATAAGCACTGAAAGAGGATGACAAAAGTATTAAAGGTGATGCCATTTTATTTCTTTATCTTTTTCTCTATTTTAATTGAGTTTTGTCTTAGGCTTTTCTTGAACATCCAAGAGGATGCATTCTCATGTTAATCATAGGTACAAATCAGGTCAACAAAGTTGTAACAATGTGAAGCTCTTGAATTTAGGAGCAACTTCCACTGTAGTCAACACACTCCCTATTGAAGGTCACATGTTTGGCCAAAATTGGGTTTGTCAAGTTTCTTTGTCTAAGATCTCTTCCATGTTCATATCCAAAGAAAGAGATATATGTTGATACCCAATTATGTCCCAACATTTCTACAAATTCACACTTTTTATGTTAAAATTTTAGTAATTTAAAATATACTTTTTAGACGATCCCTGGTTAATTTTGATAACTATTCTTAATTTTTTCCTTAATATTATAATTTGAGTCAATTTGTAGTTCAATTAAATTGCTAACTCAATTTCATTTTAATTCAATTCAGATGTCCATTTTAATTTTGATCCTACCCACCTTATTCAAGATTCAATCACAACCGTTTCATCCTACGGTTGAGATCGAACCATTATTTCTCCCTATATATATTCTAAAACACCCCAAAACCTAACATATTTTTATTTTCTCTTCTTTCTAAAACCAACCCACTACCCATCTCTCTCTCTCTCTACCCGATCACTTTTCTCCATCCACTCTCTCCTCCCCACAAACTTCCTAAACCAGATCATCTCCACTAATTATTTTAGCTGCGAAATAGTAACTCTGCTCCACCAAAATGCTATCCTCACCTTCACTGCTTTTGCCGCTACCACAAGGATGAGCTCACTATCAATCCCAACCCCCAAGCCCCGATAGCTCCTGCGAGAGGTCCGGAGCTTGCACAACCAACAACGAACCAAAGTCGTCCAATAGCTTTTATCCTTGCTTTTCTTTCACTTATGAGCTCCACCGATAAATAAAGAATCATCAACTCACTGTTAATTTATATTTTTAGTTTTGAATCTGTAATTAGATTGATTTGGTTGAATATTTTGATATTTCAAGCTTTGTGGAATTTGTTTTACTCTGATTTGGTCTTCATTTTATAATATTCATATGTATTTTGTTATATTGTTTTGGGGCTGTCTCTGTGCAATTTTGATTTCCTTGTGATAGATGTATGCTTCTAATGAGTAGATATTATGTTTGTGATTGGCTATTATTAAATTATATTACTCCTTTACGTTTGATTTAGTTCACTGTAGTTTTGAATTTGATATTCTAATGGAAGATTTTATTTTATGTTTAAAGTTTATTTGAAGAATGTTTGAATAAACTTGCTTTTCTTGTGGTTATTATCTTATAATATCAGATATTTATAATATTTTTTATTTATTAGATTAGTGTTTGTTTTGGGTATTTTTCAGAAATAGTAATTTTTTTTTGAGCAGTGTTGTTAATATGTTTGTGGGGTTCTAGATTTACTTGTTCTTGTTCATGGGTTGTCGCTGTTGTGTGTTGTAAGGAAAAGTTGTGTTGGCTTTTTTAGTTTATGTTCTTTAAATAGCTTGTCTTGATTTCATAGTGTATATATTGTATATTGGACTCTTAAAGCTAAAAGAAAAGAAGTACATATTGGACTCTTAAAGCTAAAAGAAAAGAAGTACACACTTGACAAGTGTTTGTATGGGGGTGGTTGGGTAAGTTTGCATCTATTGCTTTTTATGTTGCTCTTTGAACAAAAATTCCTACTATTGATTAAGGTAGTTAATTTTATTTCAAATGGAATGTTACCACATTAAATCTTTTAATTACAAAATATTCACTGACGATGAATGTTGTTAAGAACTAGTGTTGTGTTAGTTTTACTTCATTCGTAAGTGGCCGAGGAAAAATTTATCCATCGGATTTCGAGGCCTCCCCATTTAAAAAAACCAAAAAAAATTTAATTTAAATTTGCATATATTTCATAATCTTATTTTGCCATGACTTCTCTTTATTGCCTTATCTTGATAGTGATTATTAGTTTATAATTTATTTGCTTGTGTGGCTATTTTGAGGAGATACATCAAGTGATGATTTTAAATAATAGTTAAAAATATTGGCATTATAATTTCCTTCATGTCAAGCTATTGCACTAGCTATTTGCATTTGGTTGCTTAATTTTTTATGTTATATTCGTGTCTTGGTTCATCTTTGTTTGTTGATTTTACTAGATATAAGAATTTTAATGAATTATATTGTTATGTTATTATTTGCTCACTAATAGCAAATTGTGCATATATTATTTTTTAAGTCTTTCTTAGCTGGCAAAATTTTTTTTGCTTTTAAAATAAAAGGAATTGTTGCTAAGAAATTTGGCCAATGACAAACTTCTCTATTGGTTTTCGAGGTCTACCAATTCAAAAAGCCAGAAAAACATAATTTAGGTTCATATTTATCATGTGTTAGAATTTTTTTTAAAAAAATTAGCTGAAGATTATTTTTGAAAGTGAGCAGTTCATATTTGAATTAATTATTTTTCTTAGTTAATTTTAAAGAAGTTCATTAATTGATACAACTTAATTCATCGTGTATTTTAAATTAAATTCAACCCTGTATTTTTTTTGGCCCCACATTTTTTTGACCCCGCGTGTTTCTCCTTTTTCTTTTCATTTTCCTTTTTTACTTTAACTTTTTCTTTTTCTCTTTTTGACTTTAACTTTTTCTTTTTCTCTTTTTGACTTTCTTTTTCTTTAATGGGACAAACATATTCCTACATTATTTGTCAAAATTGGTCGAAGATGAAACTTCTCCCTCGATTTTCGAAGCCTCTCCCATTCAAAAAGACGGGATAATTTTAATTTGTTATTTATATTCATTATTATGTATATTGTTAACATTAGGCAAATACTAGGATGTTTCACATATCATTATTTATTTCATTGTTTATGTATATTTTGTGATTATTATGCTTATGTTATATTGTCTATCTCCTTGTCAATTTGAAAAAATAAGTTCAGCCGGGACCCACAGTTGTGGATTCTGAAGGATATTAATACCTTTCCTTCGGAATAACTTGAATCCTTACCTGAAATTTTTTAGTTCGTACACTATTTTACAAATAATTAATTGGTTCTTGAATTATTTTTAAAATTAGGTGGCGATTCCCAAAATCAAATTATTTTTTCTAAAATCAAATATTTTATTATTAAATCATTTTAGTTATATTTCTTACGAGTTGTCGCGACGTTGCACTTTCGGGATGTCAACAGTTGCATCTCTATTTGGATGATATTTTCGTATTTGTGTCTTTCACATACATTTCTTTGACATTTAGGGACGAATGTTCCGAAGGGAAAGATATTGAAATGACTCCGAAAAGTGCCCAAAAATATTCCAAAGAAGTGCTCGAAAAAGTAATTTCCTTATATCTCAAAATCCATGCGAGATTTCTAAAATCCGACTTCGTATTCTTGTTAAGGGGGTCAAACTTTGGGGGAGAAGGGTCTAACCTCGATTTAAGAGTTAAAGATTAGCAATTACAGGATTTCAAGAATGCAATCTGCAGAGAGCAAAGTGCGCCCCTTCTACGACGCACCTCTGCCTTATTTTTTGACTTTTTTTTAAGTTCGTTCCAAGACTTCTAAGTCTTGGGCCTAAGTATTCACAAGCGTATTTTTACCTATTCTTAGCTATATTTCACCCTCATATCACCCTAAATATTCCCTGATACTCACTTAAACACTTAGCCATATTTTCAATCCCAAATTCGAGTCTCAAACCCTCATTTGGAACTAAAGATTTCCTTCAAGGTTCTTCTTCAAGTTTCAAGTCTCCATCTCCAATCTTCACCAAGTTCCTCTCCAAGCTAAGGTATGTGGGTTTCAACCATTGGGTCCTTTCACCCATGTTGTCCAAGCTTCCTTTCTACTCAATTTGCATAATTTAAAGTTGATTTTACATTTGAGTTTACTAGTATGAACATGTCTATGGACTATGTTAAAGCTATGTAAAGTTATGACTGTTTTGCTATGTTTTGAGCTATAAATCTTGGGTCTATTGTATGATTTGATGAGGGTTTTTAATGTATGTTGCTTGATGGTGTGGTAAGGTGTTGATTGATGGTTTTACAATGGATTTTATTACATGATTTCATTTCTATATTTCATGATTTTATACTAGCATTACACACCCTCTAAGTGTTTGATAAAATGTCTGGATGTGGTTTCTTGATGAATTGAAGGTCCAAAGCATGAGATGTGATGATTGATGTTATGATGCTGAAAGGAGCTTATGTGTCATGCCCAAAGTCCCATTAGGGGGGACTGGCACCCATTGCCGATGAGGCTCGGGAGAACCAACATGTATCCATGTGCTTTCTATACATATTATAAGGGATCTCTACATTTGACATGCCTTGAAGAAAATAAACAGTGATAACAAGCCAAAAGGAAATACATATGGCTAGGTCGTTGGGGCCACGGTGTTTAAAGTATGAGACATGACCACACTTTAATTTACATACTCTACAAAGCCTCCAGATAGGGAAAAGTATCTAAAAAGGGTCGGGACAAGCGCCACCTCGACTAACAATATAATAAAAAAATATAAGCTCTAGACATACAACGCTCCGAAGAAACTTGGAGCTTGGTAACAACAGCTAGATATCTTGTACTCCTACTGGGGAGATCTACTAGCACCTGCACCTGCAGCATGAAATGCAAGTCCGCCGTAAGGGACGTCAGTATGAGATAATGTATTGAATATGTAAGGCAGAAAATACTGTATATGAAGCAACAACTCAAATGGAACTATGCACTAGTATAGGATAAGAGACCACCTTTAGTTATATTATGGGATCATGTATTTTATGTTCTTTTGATTACTTTACCTTTACTGTATAATCTGTGCACATCATGTAATATAAATGACCTGCTGATTAGTGGTATATCTATATCGGAATTGGCCCTGGCTAGGCTTTTCCTTAACCCCTTGGGCTACCCCCTATGATAGGATCGACCCTGGCTAGGTGATTCTTCCACCCCTCGGGTTACCACTCATCAACAAGCAATATTCTTTACTTTATCTTTCAATTACCTTTGAGATGATTGTTTTGGTGGTCATTTTATTGGAGTTGTATGACTGTAGATACAACACATGACATGTAAATAATCAGAAAAGACAACACCACAACGAAAGGAATAAGTTACACAAATAATGTTATGCATTAGAGGTAGAACAATACATGAACTTTATTTAGTAGAACGAATTCATGTATCTTGGTATCCAAATATATATGTAGATTTAAAGGTGACTATGTATGGGAGCATATAAACATGTAAAAGATTTGAGACACGGTTAATAGTTGTGTCGGAGTTGGTAAGTGCCTTTATGTGCCACGGAGGGATCTATGTTTTATGCCAAATAATAGGAAATAAAGTAGCCTTACATACCTCGTTGTACGACCTCGCTATTACCTCGAGATAAATTTTCCTTCCTATAAATATTTATCTACAACATAATAGGTAATAACACAAGTATTAGCAGCTAATAGATATATCTTGGTAGCCCAATCTCATAAAAAGAAACAACATACAGGCATCAAGTGTATAATTGTAAACCCGAGCATATTCTTTCAAACTTTCTGTACCTAATCATATTTTCTAATATACATTTTCATATACATATAATGTGCAGCCTGTTTTAATGCCATAAAAATCTTACAATAGCCCACAAAGTACAACATACAACAATTCTATGCAACATACAAATAGGCGGCATAACGTTACACCCCTTCGCTATATTTTGATGTCGACAGTCCCGAATCTGTTCCAACTTCACCCAAATTTTACTCAATACATCTATACATAAAAATAGCCTTAAAATAGTCTTATATTAGTGCCTAAGTAGTCATGAAGGACGCAAGACAATAGCCTTCCATCGATCAGCCCACAAGTTCATACTAAGAACGCAATTGCAATATCCTATAAGAACTCACTTTTACGGACTGTAAAAAGTGGTGCTGCAGCTTAGTTATATCACTAAAAAACTATAACTTGTTAAAAATGTGAGTCTTAATTTATAATTCATCCAACAAACAAAAGAATATCCTCTTGAATAACAAGAAAAGTTCACAACAATCCTTAGGACACATTGTGTCCAAATTTTTCCAGTACAAGCATAACTAGCATATATTTCTAATTTTTCATGGGATAAGTATAAAAAAATACATGGATGTTTCAACTTACTTTAGCCTTCAAGATTAATGTTTCCTTCAAGAACCCTAGAGGGTTGTATTGGCTACCTTGTGAAGTGAAGAGAAAAAGAGGAGTCTTTAGGAAGGTGAAAATTTGTTCCAAAGTGAAATGATTTAAGGGGCTCTCTGCCGACATTACATTGAGTTTTTGACCACATATTGCCACATACTACTAAGCTGGTAAGGCAGCATCTTGGTCCTCACACTTGGGCCTAAATGTATCTCAAAGTTGATGGGCCTTGGCTGCTCATTTGTCTAATTCCTCTTCAGTTAGTTTGGGCCCAATTAGTCAAGTGGGTTGTGATGTATTTGAGCCCTTTTATTATTCATCTTGGGATTTAAGTATTTTCCATTTATGATGGTAAAACACAGGCTAAAGTTACTCTCTTAACAAGGACTTTATTCATTATCGGACTTGGACAAATTCGACGTCAGGCCTCGTCTCCATTTAGTTAGCAAATTTAAGTTAAGCAAGTAGGTGACTCACCTACTAGCTTCCTAAGTTCTACAAGCACCTCACTATTCTCACTTTATTTACGGTCATGATCTCCTCAATTTGACATAAAACCTATTTACACTCACTCCTATTCAGCATTAGACATACATATTGCCCTTTAATTTGAGATTCAAGCACTTTTAAAAATTGGTGCAAATTTGAAAATCCATATTATGTTTCATTTGCACAGAACTAATATTGTAAAATGTGGGGTGTTACATCCTCCCCTCTTAGGAACATTCGTCATCGAGTGTTATCACAATTGGATAGCTTAACCAAGTTTAAACCTTTACTTACACAAACTTTTGACAACACACTAAGTATTCAATCACAC